>JAQQSW010003831.1:0-14596 GCA_028646575.1 Pseudocheirus occidentalis
CTTTCTAAAAGAAAGGAGAAGAAAGAATATGATAGCTGTGCTGTTTCATTATCTTTCTGTTTCCCCCTACATGCAGATCAGCTTCAGCCTTATCTACTGCAAGAGGCCAACAGAAGAAAAAATTTGAAAT
Organism: Pseudocheirus occidentalis; assembly: GCA_028646575.1. Lineage (NCBI taxonomy): Eukaryota > Metazoa > Chordata > Mammalia > Diprotodontia > Pseudocheiridae > Pseudocheirus > Pseudocheirus occidentalis. Next base: position 131 of record JAQQSW010003831.1, read on the forward strand.
TATCCTTGCCTAGGAGGAATAAAAAGGAAATAGTTATTTACAAATATAAGGGTGCTTTAAGTTTTCTTTTGAAAAGCCTGGAAAGAAATGGATGTAAAAACATCTGGAAGAACTCAATAAATATGAGACCTTGTTTGTTTGCTCCCCTGGATGACTTTGCTCTTCTCTTTTCATCCTTAAATCTAAATATTGTGTTTACTTATAATATTTTATTTTAGAAAGAAGTAAGCCAGTAATGTAACTCAATCATTTAAAACATTCATTAAGAATCTACTATGAGATGAGGGAGATGCTAATGGAGAGATTAGGTGGGAGGGAGAAGATAGCAGGGAAAGTGAAAGGACAGTGACAATAAGAACACTGCCAAATTCTTGCCTCTTCAGGGTAGAACTAAGATAAACTACAGTAGAAGTTGCAATGAGGCAAATTTAGGCTCGATGTAAAGCAGTGGTTCTCAACCTGTGGGTCGTGACCCCTTTGGGGGTCAAACGACCCTTTCACAGAGGTCGCCTAAGACCATCGGAAAACACATATTTATGATGGTCTTAGGAACCAAGACACTGCTCCTCTATTCATCTACAGGAGGATCTGCCCATATGCAGATATGAGTATTAAAGGGTCATGGCATTAGGAAGGTGGAGAACCACTGATGTAAAGAATAATTGTTACCAATCAGAGATATGTCAGAAGAGAATAAGCTAATTAATAGGCTTTTAGACATGGCTTTGCTTTATAATATTAAAGAAATAAATCAAGCACACAAATAATTGAAATACAAAATAGAATGTTATAAAGACATAAAACTTATGAGTAAGATATGAGAGTTTTTAGGAAAGAGGATCCCTTCTAGATGGGATGAGATGCTTCTTTGTCTTGCTTTTCTATTTCTGTCCCTAACCCTTAGCATAGTACTTTTCATTTGATGAATGCTTTTCCATTCATTAATTAATTCTATATTGTATGAAATAGTTTATCATTAATTGTTGGATTTGTATTTTAATTTTCTAAATCTCACCAATGGTTTCTTGGTGGTGTGCTACTGCAGTTATAGGCTGGATTACTTTATGGCATGTGAGAATTCACTGAAACCACTTTGGAAAATGGAAAGATATCTTAATTTTATGACTGTTGAAATAAGATATAATTAACTAAAAAATATGTGTAATTATGCAAAACATTTCCATAATAGCTATATTGTGAGTTTCCCTCCATCTTATCCTGCCCCCCCATTTATTCTATTTTCTCGTTTGACCTTGTCCCTTTTCAAAAGTGTTTGCTTTTAACTACCCTTTCCCCAATCTGCCCTCCCTTTTATCATTCTTGCCCCTTATTTCCTTCCCCCCTACTTTTCTGTAGGGTAAGATACCTAACTGAGTGTGTATGCTATTCCCTATGCCAAATTCAATGAGAAAAAAGTTGACTTTTTACCTTTCAACTTCTTGCTCTTCCCCTCCACTGTAACATTTTTCTCTTGCCTCTTTTATATGAGATAATTTTTCCTACTCTATCTCTCCCTTTCTCCTTTTCCCAATATATTCCTCTCACACCTCTTAATTTTAAGAAATCTAGTCTTAAGGAGAACTCAAATGGTGACAACTCTGATCTCTGGGTATGGATGATAATTAGTTTCCTCTAAAATAGTTATTTTTGTGAGATCTAGGCTAGATCTTGTTAAATTATTTTCCCTCTCATCCTGAATCAATTTAGCAAATGTTTTTATTCAGAACTTATGGAGCAATTGGGTCATGTGTCTTTCATAGAGTGTCCATCAACCCAACAATATAGGAGACTCCAATTTTAATCTGACTGCCCTCTTCCTTCCTGTGAGAGCATTCATTGTGGTTATCAGTCAAAGCCACTAGGGGTCAGACTTTCACATCAACAAGAACAGAGGTCTGTGCTGCAGAGACATCTAGTTTGATGACTATCTTAACATTTCATCTCTTTGCAGCGTTTTTCATCTGGGGGATAGGAGAATCTCCTTGGACACTTAGAAAGTAACATACAATTTCACATAGTTTGAATTTTCATAGTACAGCCTTGACAGTGTAACTCTCCAAGGACTTCTGGATATAGTTTAACTGTTCTTTTCTCTTAGAAGCTCTGTTATTCTTCTGTCTTGTGATGTTTCAAAAACTTCATCTAATTTAATATGCAGGAACAAGAGAAAAGTTGACAATGGTAACAAAAGAGAACACACCAATATATTCTCAAAGCCCTGATGAATGGGGATTGACAGATGATACTTGGTTTGCCAAAGGAATCAGCTAAGGGCATGACTAACAGTGCAGCTTATGAATCTATAACAATCAACACATTTCCTAATTGTTCACTGGTTATTATTGTATTTCTGACTTAAGAGCTCTTTGCGCTGAACTCATTTGTGGAGTTTCTAGTGAATGCTACATGTCAATCACATCTCCTACACAGCTGTTCTGTTTCCAAAGTAATGGAATCTCCTACAAAATAGTGACCGAAGATCAGTGATATGTGTTTACCATATTCTTTTAATAAGGAAGGAAGACTAGAAGAGCATAATTCTTTGTGAGTGATTTGAGATAATTTAGTCAATACTTGTCCTGGGTTTGGGTAGTAGATTTCCTCTATTTAGTAAAAAAACAAAAAAAAAAGAAAAAAGATAAGTGGAGCATAGATAATAAGTATGCTTTGTTTTCTGACCAGTAAGTTCTTCTCATTGTGAGGCAGTATGATGGTATAATGGATATAGAGTGTGACTGGAATCAGAACTGACAAATGCAGCCTCTAACACATGCTGTCTAAATATGGCTCTTCACCTGTGATCTGTCAATTAAAAATATGTTTTGATAACTACATTTCAATGATTGATTTCCTTTGTAATCTTATATATTATATTTTATATATTTTAGAAAATTATTTTGAGAAGGGAGTTATAAACTAAGTTTTGCTAGACTGCCAAAGGGGTGCTAGACATGTGATCTTGGGCAAGTCACCTTAGCTCTCATACCCACAGGTAATCCTGGGCTTCACTTTAGCTCTTATACCCACAGGTAACTATTGAAAACTACTACACACACTGTTGGAGAGTAGCTTCTGTTATATCTTTGTTGGTAGGAGTTTCTTCATGATTAATTTCATACACTAATGAAATCATGCACAAGTTTCATACAGCAGAAAAGTTCTTCTTATTCTCATCTTATAGGTGAGGGAATCAAGTATCAGAAAGGTTAAGTCAAAGTTACACAGCTAGGAAATATCAGGCATTAAATCCCAAGTCTAGCCATCTATCCCCTAATAGCCACGTTCGGAAGCTGGTGACATATGATGTATAAAACAGTATAGTACAGTGCTATACTATACCATACTATACATATATTATAACATAACAGTTACATTACATTTATATTACTTTACATTATATCATGTCATGTTACACCACATGTAACATATTACATCATAGCATCCTATCATGCAGCACATATCACATCATATCATATCATGTCAAGTCATGTCATGCCATCTCATATCATATCACATTATATTATACAATATACTATTATATGGCATATGATATGAAATGGTGTGACACAATGTGATAGAACATACCATAACATTACATTATGTATACACATGCATGTATATATGTATCTGCATGTGTGTGTATACATCCATATATATGTATACACATGTCTCTACATATACATCTATACCATAACTTCAGCAGAAGAGTAATGGGGAACTTAAGGAGGAACAACTTAGGTGTCTAGAGTCCAAATAAAATACTCTTTCCATTGCAAAAAGCAGTTGTAGGACACTTCTCACCTACGGTGTAATTCTCAGTTCAACAATTACAGAGCTTAAAAAATAAACAAATTTATAAAAGAAAACTTTAAAAAAGGAAAGGAAATTCAATTAGTTATAGGAAGTCAAAGAGTGGGTAGATTTTTGCCTCTGTGCTTAGGACTCAGTCTCAGTCAGGGTTAAGCCCTAGGTAATACTATAAAGTAGCTGGGTTGCCTTCCATCACCTTTCTTTTTCCCTTTCAGGATTTCTTCCTTTTTCTAAGTCTCTTCTGAGTCTTCCCCTTCTGGATCCACTCATACACCACAGACATCTATCTTACCACTTGTTAGTTGCCAACTAATCCCTTTAGGAATTACCTGATAAGAACTTATATATCTGGATATTAATAGTCCTCTTGAATGAATAGATCATCACACTTTTCTTGAGTGTTTGCCATCTACAATGCACTGGGTGGTGTAAGAGATGCAAAGTGGAGCTATAGCGGCTTTCAAAATCTTCATGCTATGAAGTCATTTATCTGGACCTCATTTTCCTTACCTGTAGGAGACTGAGGTAGACTAGGTGTGTAGTACTTAGGCATAAAAGAAACCGAGTTTTTGAACTGTCGAGGATATAGCTTAGAAGATCATTTCTGTACCACCCCTCATCCCCCATGAAATAGGTCTGAGTACATGCCCAAATCACCTATAATCATATTATTCCTGTGGGAGACACTTAAGACCTGGTCTTGGGAGACAGGAGAGCTAGCATATATGTGCACATTTTGTGTTGCACTACAATGTACTTGAGAGCACACTTTTTTCATTGTCTCCAAAGCAAGAACTGACTGTATCTTTAAAATTATCTAATTTAAGCACAGTTGCTTTCTTTTCCAGCATTCCTTCCTTCCTTTTTTCCTTCCTTTTTTCCTTCCTTCCTTCCTTCCTTCCTTCCTTCCTTCCTTCCTTCCTTCCTTCCTTCCTTCCTTTCTTTCTTTCTTTCTTTCTTCACACACATATATACATATATATGTATATATTTATTATGTAATATATACTTATTTGTACATATATACACGTATATATTTATATATGTATACATATATACATACCCACATATAGTTATATATACACGATACATACTTATTATTTAATATATGCACATATTTATGTAATATATACATATATTATATGTGTATATATATACACACATATCTACGTGTGTGTGTGTGTGTGTGTGTTCCTGACTTGGAGGCTCTGTCTATAGGCATCTTGGAAGTTTGGATGTTGCATCCAGCCTAGTGAAGAAGCCCTGAGGAAGAGTAATTCAGTGAAGTTTTGATCTTCAACTTGGTAAGCACTAATGCTACGTAGGAACTAAATTAGCTGGTGAAGTTAATTCCCCTCTATGATCCCAGAGACTAAGATGATATGGAGGAAGAGGGATATGTATCATGCCACTGAGGTGTGGGGAAAATGTTTGTATGTTTGTTCATATTTTACTCATTTTCTTTTACAAACTTGTTTTTCTTTTTATTAATTAATTTACTTATTTTTAAAATTTCAGGTTGTGGGCCAGAGATTTGTTTCACTCTGTAATTTTGGGGGTTCTGTAACTCTAGATTTTGATTAGAGTCATTTTTTCAACAGGTATTTGGTGGGGTTTGGGGGAAGAACTAAAGCAAGTCTATTCTTTTATTCTACCATCTTGGCTCTGCCCCAAGTAACATTCTTGCTTTACTCTTTTTTTTTTGCTTTTTGGAGGGCATTTGGGGTTAAGTGACTTGCCCAAGGCCACACGGCTAGTTTTTGTGTTAAGTCTCTGAGGCTGGATTTGAACTCAAGTCTTCCTGACTCCAGGGCTAGTGCTCTATTCACTGTGCCAGCTAGCCACCCCTCTTGCTTTACACTTAAAGTAAATATTCATTTCTAAAAGTTAATTTAATGTTAAATGGTTAAATGGAACTCAGGTGCTACTCACTAGCCTCTAAAATTGGGGAAGAGAATTGGTGGGGACTAAAGCTAATAGAATAAAAGAAAAACATTCCTCCCCTCCCTCAACCCCAAAAGTATTTTAGAAGAGTGAGAGGATTGGGCTGAGGGGAAAAAATGTAATAGTCATGGCTTTTAGAGTGAAATTGAGAAAACTCATGTTTTACATAGAATCAGAGAGTCACAGAATTAAAAATTCAGAGGGACACAATAGGCCCTTTACTTCACCCTACCCAACAAAACAATTCTGACTATAATTTACCTTAGTAATAGTGGAAGAGAAAGAATTTGAGAAAATAACTGTATTCCCCAGTCACCACTGTTTGAAGACATCCCAGTACAAGGAACCCACTATTACTAGAGAGGACTCAATCCACATTAGGACAATCTTGATCATCAGGAAAGTTTTCCTGTCATCTAGTCTAATTTTGCCTTCTTGCAACTTTCATCTATTATTTCTGGTTCTACCCTCTAAAATTAAACAGATCAATTCTAATTCATCTTCCCAATGATAACCCTTCAAGTCCTTTATAGGTTAGAATTCTATTTCTTCTAAAAAGCTTAAAAAAAAGAAAAATTGTTTTGTTGTCCTTACCTCCCCTTTCTGTCCATTTTCTGTGCTGAGATTACTGAGATCTCAGAACTGTGTTATTTATTTATAAGATATTGGGTAGGCATGCCCTTCAGCCTAATCTGAGCTTTGGTGGTCCTGACACTATTTTTCAGGACTCCAATATGCTCTTATATTTATCCTTTGTTATCTGGACATTTTCCCATCTACTTTATGTCACTTTTTTAAAAATTAAGCTTCTATTTAGTATTTTATTTTCCCACAGTTTCATGTAAAAATAATATTTTAAGGTTCATTTTTAAAACTTTGTTCCAAATTCCCTCCCCTCTGTCCCTCACATTGAGAAGCCAAGCAATTTCATATAGTTTATACATGTGTAGTAATGGGAATTATATTAATAATGGTCATTTTTGAAAGAAAGCAGAGAAGAGGAAAAAAAACCTCAAGATAAATAGAGTTAAGAAGAAAGTATGCTTCTATCTTTATTTAGAAACCATCCTTTCCCTGGGGATGGATATCGTTTCTCATCACAAGTCCTTCAGTGCTATCTTGATCATGGTCCTTCTAAGAACAGCTAAGTCTTTCATGACTGATCATCTTACACTGTTGCTGCTACTTTGTACACAGTGCAGAAGCTCATGCAAGTCTTTCCAGGTTTTTGTGACAGCATCCTTTCTTTTAGTTCATTAGTATTCCATCATAATCACATACTACCACTTGTCCAGTCTTTCCCCAATTGATGGGTATCCCATTTACTTCTAATTATTTAACTCTAGAAAGGAGCTGCTATAAATATTTTTGTAAATATAGATCCTTTTCCTTTTCAAAATCTCTTTTGGGATACAGACCTAGGAAAGGTAGAGTCAAAGGGTATGCATAGTTTTGTAGCCATTTGGACATATTCCTTTCCAGAATGATTGAATCATTTCCCAACTCCATCAACAATGCATTAAAGTCTCATTTTTGCCACATTCCCTCCAAAATTTGATATTTACCTTTTTTGTCCTATTATCCACTCTACTAGGCATCATGTAGTACTTCAGAATTGTTTTAATTTGCATTTCTCCAATCAATAGTGAGTTAAATTATTTTTACATGGCTACAGATAGTTTTTATTTCTTTATATGAAAAAAATAATTATATCTTTTTAAAACTGATCATACTTTTTGCTCATAAAAATTTCACTCAGCTCTCTTTGTGTTTGAGAAATGAGTCCTTTATCAAAGAAACTTGCTTCAGAATGTTTTTCAAAATTAGTATCACAAACTTGTATTTCCCTCCATCCTATTCCCCCCTCCTTGTTTATTCTATTCTTTCCCTCACCTTCTCCCTCTTCAAAAGTGTTTTGCTTCAGACTACCCCTCCACCATTCTGCTCTCCCTTCTATCAATTGCCAGCCCCCATCCTTCTCTTGCCCATTCCTCTCTTACACTCCTGTAGGATACATAAGATGGATTTCTATACCCAATTAAGGGTATATCTTATTCCCTCTTTGAACCAGTTTAACTCACTCCAGTTTAATTCCCCCCTCTTCTCTTCCACTGTAAAAGCATTTTCTTGTATCTGAGATAATTTATCCCTTTCTACCTCCACCTTTCTTTTTCTCCCAGTACATTTCTCTCTCACCCCTTAATTTTTGTTTTTAGATATCATCGTTTCATATTCAACTCACACCTCTGTTTATATACCCTCCATCTAATTGCTCTAATAATGAGAAAGTTTTTATGGGTTAAAAATATCATCTTCTCATGTAGGAATATTTAAAACAGTTTAAACTTATGAAATTCCTTATGATTTCCCTTCCCTATTTACCTTTTCATGATTCTTTTGACTCTTGTATTTGAAAGTTAAATTTTCTATTCAGCTCTGGTTTTTTAATCAAGAATGCTTGAAAATGTTCCTGCCCCTCCTCAGGAGCTTATTCCTGATGACTGACCAGAGTCCTCAAATCCTGCTATCCGGGACGTCCACATGCTCCCCATCCCAACTTTTTCTCTTTTGAAAACACTAAGAATAATGTCCTTACATCAATTTTTACTTCAGTAAACAACCTGCCATTCTTGGAACAGAGACCATATGCAAATTGCTCTTAGCCCTAATAATGGTGAAGTCCACATTTACAAGAAGAATGGGAACCAGTGGGTGAAAGTCCATGAACTGAAGGAACACAATGGACACATCACAGGTATTGACAAGTCTCCCAAGAGTGACAAAATTTTAACTTGTGGTGCAGACTGTAATGCCTATGACTGGAGTCAGAAAGATGGCATCTGGAAACTAGCCCTGGGGATCCTGAGGATTAACCATGCGGCTACCTTTGTGTAGGTAGTGGAGCTCGACTGAAAAATGTGTGCTACTTTGAGTCTGAAAGTGACTGGTGGGTGAGCAAGCACATAAAAAAGCCAATTCATTCTACCATCCTGAGTTTGGACTGGCGCCCCAATGATATTTTACTGGCTGCTGGATCTTGTGACTTCAAATGCAGAGTATTTTCTGCCTACATTAAAGAAGTTGATGAAAAGCCAGCCAATACTCAGTGGGGTACCAAGATGCCTTTTGGTCAACTGATATCAGAGTTTGATGGTACTGGAAGTTGTAGTTGGGTACATAGCGTTAGTTTCTCTGCCAGTGGAAACTGCCTCACTTGGGTCAGCCACGATAGTACTGTATCAGTTGCTGATGCCTCCAAAAACATGATGGTTTCACAGCTGAAAACATAGTTCCTCCCACTCCTGAGTGCGTCTTTTGTCTCTGAAAATAGTGTGGTGGCTGCTGGCCATGACTGCAGCCCAATGGTGTTTAATTGTGATGATTGTGGCTCTTCGACCTTCACCTCCAAATTAGATGTTCCCAAACAGAGCATCCATTGCAACATTTCTGCCATTGATCACTTCCGCAACAAGGACAAGAGAGCCAAGACTGAGGATTGCAACCCTGCTTTAGACACACTACACCAAAACAGTATCACCCAAGTGTCTATTTATGAAGTGAACAAGCAAGACTGCTGCAAATTTTGTGCCATTGGGATTGGTGGAACGCCAACAATTTGGGATTTCAAGATTTTAGAGTCTTTGATCCAGGGGCTATGAATCATGTGAAGGTGTATTTCCTTTCTCTAGCATGACATACACTTGACAGAGTGCAGCTCCAGCATTTGCATGAACATGGGAAAGACCCCGCTAGAAGTCAAAATGGAGAAAATATCCCTTGTAGATGTTTTGTTTTTGTTTTTATACAGGGAAAAAAGACAATGCTTGAAAATCCTCTACCTCATTGAATGTCCACTTTTCCCCCTGAAGTATTATACATAGTTTTGCTGGTAGGTGATTCTTGGTTATGATTCTAGATCCTTTTCCCTCTTGAATATTATATCCAAACCCTCTGATTCTTTAGTGTAGAAACCGCTAAATCTGGTATTATCCTGACTGTGGTTCCACGATACTTGAATTGTTTCTTTCCTACTGTTTGCAATATTTTCTCTTTGACTTGGGAGCTCCAGAATTTGGCTACAATATTCCAGGCAGTTTTCCTTTGGGGATCTTCTTCAGGAGGTGATTGGTGGATTCTTTCAATTTCTATTTTAATTTTTATTTATTTATTTACCATATGGCCTAGTCTGTTTTTTAAAGTGTTATTTTCTTCAGGTTTTTTTTTGTATCTCCTTTACCAAAACCGTTGACTCATTTTTCATGATTTTCTTGCATCACTCTCATTTCTCTCCTCAAGTTTTCCTCTACTTCTCTTACCTGATTTTCGAAATCCTGTCTAAAGTCTTCCATAGCCTACAACCAGTTCATATGCTTTGACTTTGTTGTATTCTTCTGCGTGTGTATACTGATCTTCCTTGTCACCATAGTGACTTTCTAGTCAGTTTATTTCCCATTGTTTGCTGATTTCCCCAGCTTATTAGTTAGCCATTAATGTCTTTGTCAAAGTAGGGTTCTGCTTCCAGGTTGGAGGGCCTAGTGTCCCAAATTTGAGGAGGTATGTGCAGCTGTTTTCAGAATACTTCTACAAACCTGTAAGTTTTCAATTTGTCCAAGGTGGTATGATCTAAGGAGAAGTGTTTACTACTCCCCTGGTTTGTCAGAGACCCCAAGCACTCTTTTCTGCCCTGGAACTGTGAGGAGGCTCCACATTCCCCCACTGTTGGCTGCAAATTCTGATACACTAATGCTCTTTCTTACCATGGAATTGCTGTTTAGGACCTGGATCAGAGTATGGACAAAGTAGCACAGTCCTACCTCAGTGCTAACCAAGGCTCTGTAATCTCCTTCTGGTCAGTTGTTCAACTCTCTTACTGTCTGTGGTCTCAGAGTTACAGAAGCAGCCACTGCTCCTGCTGCTGATTCTTTCACACCCAAGGCCTACTCCTGGTAGTGTGCTGGTGAGGCCTGTGATGGACTGTACTCCAATTTCATCTAGGTTCAACAGACCTTTCCTACTGATCTTCTAAGTTGTCTTTGATGTCTGTGGACTGTGAGGTCCTGAACCTATTACTGCTGTGAGTGATTCAGTTGCCCCAGGCCTGCTTCAGGTTTCTCAGTTCTTTCACTTTCACAAGTTGTTGTTGTTCAGTTGTTCAATCATGCGTTATTCTCCTTGACCCAATACAGGGTTTTCTTGACAAAGATGCTGGAATGGTTTGTCATTTCTTTCTCTAGTGATTTAGGCAGATGAAGCTTAAGTGACTTTCCAAGGGTCACACAGCTAGTAAGTGTCTAAAGCTGGATCTGAACTCAGGTTTTCCTGACTCCAGGCCCAACACTCTATCTGCTGAGCCATTTAGATGCTTCCTGCTTTCATAGAATTACTCACAATGCTATCAATAATAATAAATGAAATACCATTTATATAGCAGATTGAGGTTTTCTTTACAAATAAAATCTCATGTAATTCTTACAAAAACACACCGTATGGTAGGTGTAATTATTATCCCTATTTAGAGACGAGGAAATTGAGGTAGAAAATGTTCACTTTGCTCAGGGTCACAACAGTACTAAGTGTCTTAAATCAAATTCGAACTCAGATCTTCTTGACTCCAGGTCAAGAGTCTGTCTACTGTGTTGCCTAGCTGCCTCAAAGTCTCTCTACAAAGGCTCTTTCCTCTGGTTGCTGAATTTCCTCACACGAGTAGACCTCTTTAGTATATGACATTAGTCTGCAACATGAGGATAACTGTAGTAAGTTCTGAAGTTTGGTGTTGCACTTTGTGCATGCTGGGTCTCAGCGCCTTCCCTCATAAAAGGAGTCCAATCACTCACGAAAAAAAATGACCAGATGTTACGTATCTGAATGACAGAATGCTAAGCTTTTAGTAAATTTCACTGTGAAAAAAGAATCTACCTGATACGTGCATGTACTGTACACGTGACAACAGTAGGGACATGGGGTGGTATCCAAGACCATCTGTGTATGATTTTGGTAAGAGTGGGAATGATTACATAACAAAAATGGGGGAATTATATTTGGTTGCAGAGTCTGCCAGACATTTCTTAAGTCACTCTTTATAGTTGATTTAATGCTCTGAATACTTGAATAATGGACCCTACTGTGTCAATAACTAAAACTAAAGAAGAAAACTTGAAAAAATATGATTATAGCTATAAAGATAGCATAACATAGAAAATAGAGGTCCAGACCCATGGTTAGAAAGACTTGGATTTAAGTTGTGTGTCTGACACATAATTACTATGTGACCTTGAGCATGTCATTTAACTTTACAGTTGTCCTTGGGACTCTGCAAGATTATAAATTGCTGACCAGATGATGATCAGCATTGGTAGAGGTAATTTCCTCATTGGGAATTCCTTGTAACAATGAAGTGACAGGTTTGAACTGAAAAAAAAGTTAATAATGCAAATTCATTGATATAATCCCTAAGAGTCCTTTAACCCTACTATAGATAAATAATTATAGTAAGGAGACTATATTCCTATTTCTTTTAAAATATATGATAGTAGTAATGAAAAGTTAATGTGATTTTGTGCTTTAGTATCTAACATGTTATACAGTGAACAGAGACCACCAAATCATTTCATGAATTTTCCCTTGGCTTTCTTTTTGACATTCTCAAAGAATACTCTCTGCCAGAATCAGAGTCACTGACACTGAGCTGGTGAGATAAGACTTTGAGACATAAGACCCCTGAGGATTAACTGATGGCAAGGCAAGACTGCTTGTTGAATGTAATGCAAGTCAATATGAGTTCTATGAATATTTCTTCCATTAGAGAAACAGAGATTTGTGCTTCATTTGAAAAAAACAATCACTCACTACCCCTTCTATTCATTCCCTCCCTCTCTTACCCCTCCCCACTGTGTTTAAGGAATGCCAGTACAGAATGACCTTTTATTCCCATAACTGATAATGAACTTGTATTCCCATAACTGCAAGATATTTTTGTTCCTGTTAATGTCAATTGATTTTTATTCCCATTAAGGGAAAGGGATCTTCATTTTCTTCAATACAGTAGAATAGGAATGTTGGAAACATATAGATAAGAAAAGGCCAAATAAACTAGTTAAATGAAGTAAAACAACAAAGAAAACAGCTGACTTTGGTCAATGATTTTTATTATGTTTATGTAAAAAATATCCCCTCCTCCCACACGCATAGTAAAATTTTGTTGGGTCCAACAAAATTGTTATTACTTTTCTTCATCATTACTTTACAACATCCCTGTCATCACCTATAAAACACATATTTAATGATGTAAGTCTCCAAGCCATAGAATCAGAAATTTGAAGCAGAAAATACTAATGATAATGATGCCTATTTTATACCAGCCTTTATCTATACCTCCTGAACTGCAAAATAGATCATAACAGATGTGTTCTTTTTTCTTTTTTTAAAATTTATTTTCTTGTTTACATCATTCATTTCTACAAGATTTTGAGTTACAAATTTTCTCCCCTTCCTTCCACTACCCCCAACCCCCAAACAGTGATCCCACTGTAAAGACCCGCCCCCAATCTGTTCTCTTTTATGCCTTCCTCCAACGCCCCTCTAACTTTCTGGTAGAACAGGGAGGGTCTTCCTACCCCAGTTCCTATATGACTTAATTCCGAGTTGCATGTAGTTAATAATAATAATGATTATATACATATATGTATATATATACATACATATACATATACATATTTTTTAACATTTGATTGTAGAGCTTTAAATTCTAGATTCTTTTGGTTCCTCCCTTGTCACCCACCCCTACTGGAAAGACAAGCAATTCAATACAGGCTGTACATGTGTAGTTATGCAGGACATCTCCACAGTGGTCATATTGTGAGAGGCTGATTGTATGTCTCTCCTTCCTATCCTGCCCCCTATTGTTTTGTTCTCTACCCTGTCCTTGTCCCTTTATTGAAATGTGTGCTTCCAGCAACCCTCCTCCTGACCCTGCCCTTCCCTCCATCGTCCCCCCCTCTCATCCCCATTCCCCCTACTCTCCTGTGTGGCAAGATACACAGTTTAGAGTTTATGTTTTCCCTTCCCTAAGCCAAATTCAATGAGAGTAAATTAAAGTAAAGTTGTGACAGTTATCTCTTGCCTCTTCTGTATGGGCTGATAAACCCCATTTTGTCTCTCCCTGTCTCCTCTCATTCAAGTCCTCTCCCACCTCAGAATTTCACCTTTTTAAGTATCATCTCTTCTTATTCAATTGATCCTGAATGCTCTATGTACACATATACACACATGCCCAGATATGTATTCATACACATATATACCCTCCTATATAGACATATGTGTAGGTATACATATATACATTCATATTGCCTTCACCTATAATCATACTAAGAAAAGTTTCATAAGTTACTATTATTGTTTTTCCATATTGGCATGTAAATAGTTCAACTTGGTTAAGTTCCTGATGATTTGTTTCCCATGTTTACCTTCTCATGCTTCTTGTGTTTGATTGTCAAATTTTATGTTCAGTTCTGTTTTTTTCAGCAAGAATGCTTGAAAGTCCTCCACCTCCGTGAATAACTATATTTTCCCCTGGAACATTATACTCAGTTTTGCTGGGTAGGTGATTCTTGGTTTTAATCCCAGCTCTCTTACTCTCCAGAATATCATATTCCATGCCCTTGGATCCCTCAGTGTAGAAGCTGCCAGATCCTGGGTTATCCTAATTGTGTTTCC
>JAQQSW010003832.1:0-14596 GCA_028646575.1 Pseudocheirus occidentalis
TGATTGGGCAAGTGGTGCTAAATTGGCTTTTCTTGGTAGGGCTTGCTGGCTCCACCCTACTGCGCTTAGATTCCTTACTATCTTCTACCTGCCCTCCTCAACCCTGCCCTAGCCTGGGGCTGCTTCCCCTGATTCAAGCTTTTACTTTGATTAGAACATTTAATTCCGGACTTTTGTTGGTCTGGGAGGGATTTAGAGGAGCCACTAAACTTTATTCCTCCATCTTGGCTTCTGGCAGTATGAGTGTATAAGTTTAAACATCCAGATTGCCCCCACAGAACTTGCTTCCCCTGCTATGGCACCCAAGTTTTTTCCTACCCGGTTCAAAGATCCTCTGTCCTCTGGTGAGCTGTCTGGAAACCTCTCAGGCTGGGTGAGTCTGCTGGATGCCTGGCTGGAGCCTTTTCTCTTGGTCTGCTCTTCTCTGCTCTCTGCTCCACGCTGGTGTGGCTTCCTTGAGCTCAGTGTTCTTCTTACCCCAACCTAAGTAGGCACTTTCCTGGGCTGAGAATCCACCTCGCTCAGTCTCTCCCTGGGTTCTGTCCCTCTTGAATTCATTCAGATTCACTTTTTAGCCTTTAGCACTAGAATGGCTCTGGCTGCCACAGCGGCTTCTCCCCACTGCCACTTTTTTTTTGGGCTGGGCTGGCCAGCTGAGGTGGGTCCCTCCTGCCGAACTGCCTTCAGTGGGAGACGTGTTTTCTGCAGTTCCGTGGATTTGGGGGCCGCAAAATTTGTTGTTTTATTTGTATTTAAGGTGGCCGTGCAGGAGCTGCTGATCCTTGCTGCTTCTATGCCGCCATCTTGGCTCCTCCCCCATGAGTTAATTTTTAATCAAATGGAACATAATCAATATGTTATGTTGTTCCTATTTCCCTCTTCCCTAATGTCATCTTTGCACCTCAGTAAGGTGACTACTACTTTCCGGTTTTGCATCACCTCCATGAATTTCGACTATAATAATCCAAAGAAAGAGTAGGTGGTTTTCTCTGCATTGAAGGAGAGAGGAAAAGTGAAAAATAATTCATTTGGATTCCTACTCTATTCAAATCAGTATCAATAAATTTAATATGATTCCATGGGGTAGTGATGATAAGTTCTCTATATTAGATTATAAGATCACTTGCTTAATCATAGGAAGTTAACTAGAGACCCACCACCCTTGATTTTCCTTGTCATGGTGATCAAGCCCAACATGGAAAGTCATCCAATTTAATTTTGTATTTCTAGATCTCTTTCTCTTGTCCAGGAGCAAGTGACCATCTTGTGGCCACTTAGTCAGTGAAGATACCCCATGATTTACCCAACCTGTGACTCCCCTGATGATATGTCATTTTTGGTTCACAAAGGTTGGGTCTCTCAACCAATGAGATTCTTGATTTTATCATACCTCTTTTGCATATTTGGGTACTAAACCCTATAAAAATGAGATCCTGGAAGAAGAGCACATCTTAGATCATGAGGAAGATCTGAAGTCCACTTCATTAGAGGGAACCATGGACCTTTTTATAAAGTGACGTTGGCCCTGGGCTCTGCCTCGGTCTCTTTTATTTGTAGGCTGGACAATTTTAATTCCCACAAATGATTCATCATGGAATGGAGATAACTCTGGATTCTAAGAAGCAATTTTAACCAAATCATAAGCATGTATGGGTTCAAACAAAAATCAAACTTTTTTTCACTTTTTGGAGGAGGAAAGGATGGGTAATTGGGTAATTGCATTGACTTCCTCAAGTTTACACAGTTAGTAAGTATTAAGTGTCTGAGACCACATTTGAACTCAAGTCCTCCTGACTCCAGGGCCAGTGCTCTAATTCACTGCACCATCCTGCCGCCCGCAAACTCAAAAATTTCAAGCATGGTCTTTGGAAAAGCTATATTTGATGTCCAAGGGTCACCATAATTAAATGCAGAGAGTCTACTCACCTTCAGGTTGGACAACAGGCAATGAATTATTTGGCTATCTTGAGTCACAAAACAGGTGAAAGTATTAAATAGCCATGAAGCGTTTTTGGTTCCCAATGACGATGATAAAGCAGTGAACAAAAAGGACTGAGAGTAACAAGAATCAGTTTTAAGTCATTTATATAACTGTCTTTACTCTAAATCAACTTTGTCCAATGACCAAAGAGTTAATCTACTGCCAGAGGAACTGAACCATAAGAATTTCGACATTTTTACTCTGAGAGTAGCATGAAGAATTTGCAGCCAAATGGAAGCATGATGACTCACAAGTTGTCTTTGCATTTGAGAATAAAAGACCTGACATAGTTGGTTTCAGCATGTGCCCAAAGGCAACAAGAAATAGCATTTCACAGAATACTCAGCCATTTTTCTGAGCAAAAGCAAAAGCAACAACACAAAGATGATTACAGCTTATGCACTAAAATCTGTCCTAGAGAATAAAAAAGGAGAAATTTCTATGAAAATGAAAAGATCCTCTAAACTAAGTCAACAAATAGATATGGATGATCAGTACCTTTGATGTGAAGATGAGTGTAAGGGAGGAGGGGTCTACAGATAGATTTTATATATATATATATATATAAACATACACACACATCCACATACATGTTCATATATATATGTATATATATATACATATTTAGGTGTGTGCATGTGTATTGGAAAATAAACTTCACAAAAATGGAATTGGTTATTTCTTTTGACATATAACAAACAGGGTGGAGGCAAGATGGTGGAGTAAAAGCAGGAAATTGTCTGAGCTCATGTTCCAATCAGGTCCAGTAACTGTAAAATGTGACTCTAAACAAATTTTACAGCTAAAGAACACACAAAGTGACAGAGAGAAACAAATTTCCTGCTAAAGGCAGCCTGGCAGACAACAGGAAGGTCCATCACACTAGGCTGGGAGCCGAGCACAGTCCTGTGTGAGCTGAGCTGCTCCAGACCCTGGGTGGTGCCAACCAGAGTCACAGACTGGTCAGAGCAGACTTCAGGAGAGTGAATCACCAGCATTTGTGGAGGTTTTCAGACTTCTCGACCTATAAACACCAAAGAGAAAGTAAAAGGTCAGTGTGGAAATCTGTTGGAACTGGGTGAGGGAAGAGTATGTACCGGCTCCTGCCCCCAGGGCAAGAGGTAGCAGGGGCATGGCAGCTGTAGCTGCTGCCCCATAGTTAACTCCAGAGCTCCTGTCCTGCAAATCATAGGGGAACCAAATAATCATTCAGAGGTTAATCACTCTTGCTTTGAGCTGTTTGGATCTGGACTGTGGTCTTGGGTGGGAGTCTTGGGGTTTGTGGCAAGTATGCCAGAGCTTGAGGTGTTTGTAGACAGGGCACCCTCCTCATAGCACTGACAACATCTGCAAAAACTCCAACAATTTGGGATATAGCTCTCTCCACTCTGGAAGAAGAGTTCTACCATGGCAAAGAGCTCAAAAGTCAAGTAATTGACTGGCAAGATGAGCAAGCAGAGGAAGCACAATCAGACCATAGAATCCTTTTTGGGGGACAAAAAGAATCAGAACATGGAACCAGAAGAGGTCAACAAATTCAAAACTCCTGCAACCAAAGCTTCTAAGGAAAATATGAACTGGTTATAGACCATGGAGGGGCTCAAAAATGATTTTGAAAATCAAGTAAGAGAAGTGGAGGAAAAATTGGGAAGACAAATGAGAATGACACAAGAAAATCATGAAAAGTGAGTCAATGGCTTGCTAAAGGAGACCCAAAAAAAAAACTGAAGAAAATAACACCTTAAAAATAGACTGACTCAAATGGCAAAAGAAGCCCAAAAAGCCAATGAGAAGAAGAATGCTTTAAAAAGCCAAATTGACCAGATGGAAAAGAAACTTCAAAAACTCACTGGAGTAAATAATTCCTTCAAAACTAGATTGGAAATGTAAGTTAATGACTTTATGAGAAATCAAGATACTATAAAACAGATCCAAAAGAATGAAAAAATTGATGGCAAAGTGAAATGTCTCATTGGAAAAACCACTGATATGGAAAAACAGATACAGGAGAGATAATTTTAAAAATTCTTGGACTATCTGAAAGCCATGATCCAAAAAAGAGCCAAGAAGTTATCCTTCAAGAAATTCTCAAGGAAACTGCCCTGATATTCTAGAACCAGAGAGCAAAGTAGAAATTGAAAGACTTTGCC
Source organism: Pseudocheirus occidentalis (assembly GCA_028646575.1). Lineage (NCBI taxonomy): Eukaryota > Metazoa > Chordata > Mammalia > Diprotodontia > Pseudocheiridae > Pseudocheirus > Pseudocheirus occidentalis. The sequence continues at coordinate 4,132 of JAQQSW010003832.1, forward strand.
AATTGCCTCATGAAAAAGAACCCAAAAAGAAACCCCTAGCAATATCATAACCAAATCCCAGAGTTCCCAGGTCAAGGAGAAAATATTAAAAGATCTCAGGAATAAACAATTTGAGTACTGTGGAAATACGATCAGGACAACACAAAATCTAGCAACTTCTACATAAAGGGATAGAAGGGCTTAGAATATGATATTCTGGAGGTCAAAGGAGCTAGGATTAAAACCAAGAATAACCAACCCAGTGAAACTGAATATAATGCTTCAGGGGAATAATTCAATGAAATAGAGGACTTTTAAGTATTCTAGATGAAAAATCAGAGCTGAACAGACATTTTGACTTTCAAATACAAGAAGCAAGAGAAGTACGAAAAGGTCAACAGGAAAAAGAAAAAGAAATCATAGGGAACTTATTAAAGTTGAACTATTTACATTCTACATGGAAAAACAATAATTGTAACTCATGAAACTTTTCTCAGTAGGAGGGTAGTGGGGAGGGGAGGGGAGAGGATCTTAATTTTCCCAAAATACTGTTTTTTACATGCAACTTGGAAATAAGATATACAGGCACTGGGGTAAAGAAATCCATTTTGCCCTACTAAAAAGTTAGAGGGAGTATGGGAAAGGATATAAGAGAGCAGACTGGGGGAAGGGGTATTAAGTAGACTCACTATCTTGGGGTAGGGGTAGGGAGTAGGGGAAAGATGGGGAGAAAAATTGTAACCGAAAATCATGTGGAAATGAATGTTGAAAACTAAAAGTAAATTTTAAAAAATAAAATAAAATACAGGAAACAATTGGTTACTGATATGGGAGTCACTTCAGAATGATCTGTCTATATGCAAATTAGTTCATTTGCTAATTAGGACAAAGGTTGAAATCAATTCCAAATTCAAGGAAAAGATAAGCATAAACATACAGTACATGCAATTGCAATAACTTGAAACAAGCTTATTTAGAAAATAAATAAAAGTACTGATTATATTACATTTCTTAGATGTTTGATCAATATAAAACAATCACAATACTAAGGAGATCAAAAGAACTCATATAAAAAAAGTCCTCTATTTCATTGAATGATTCCCCTGAAGCATTATATTCAGTTTCACTGGTTTAGAAAAGCAGTTGTCAAACTTTTTGTTTTCAGAACCCCTTTACACTCTTAAAATTTGTTGAGGACCCTCCCCTAAAAATCTTTTGTGTGTGAGAATTATCTCTATTTACTGTGTTAGAAATTAAAACATCTTAATGTTGTTTTGGAAATACTGTTGGCTTCCTAGAACTCTACCCCACTAACACCAGGGGTCCATAGACCACATTTTGAGAACCACTGGTTGTGAGTTTAATTGCTAACTGTACATATACTGGCAACTCTCAAAGATTGTTTTGTGGCTCAAGATGACCAAATAATTCATTGTCTATTACTGTCCAGCCTGATGGTGAGTAGACTCTCTGCACTTAGTTATGGTGGCCCTTGGACATCAAATATGGTTTTTTCAAAAGATCATGCTTGAAGGTTTTTTCCATTTTGGTAGAACTCAACAACATCGATTTGAATTAGTAAAAGGAACTCCCTAAACAAGTGGAATAATTAGTCTAGATTGTATATTTACATGTTAACCTCCCTCATGATCCATAAATCAATGTTAACCCTTTATATGTTATCCATTCTTGTGATCCAGGATTCCATTGGTTTGAGAATGCCCCCAATCAATGTAGATCACAGTCTTTAATATACAGTTCATGGGGCCAGAAGAAGTCTCTACTTGGTGCTGAACTTGAAAATGAATTTCTCTAAAAATGAACTAGGCTTTTCCTTGGATGAGAGATATTATTAGACTATATTAAAAGACTTTTCATCTTATTAAGGCTAAGCTAGCATTTGTATTTTGCTGGTATAGCCTTCAAGAACACAAGGTTACCTGCCCTCCATGATGAGACTTTTAAATAATACTTGCATTAAACATTAACTATAGTTAGCTACCTATTTTTCATCAACATAAGTATATATACATATGTGTGTATACACATATACAAATGTACACATATGTATCTGTTTTTTAAAACTAGAAACACAACTTTTTATTTAGTATTTTATTTTTCCCCCAATTACATGTAAAAACAATTTTCAACATTCATTTTTGAAAATGAGTTCCAAATTCTCTCCCTCCCTCCTCATTCCCCTCATTGAGAAGGCAAGCAAGTTGATATACATTATCCATGTATAGACATGCAAAACATATTTCTATATGTTTTGTTGTTTCCATAGCCATGCTGTAAAAGAAAATATAAAAATAATTTTTAAAAAAGAAAACATAGACCAAAATAAAAAACCAAGAAAAAATAAAATTTAAAAAGTATGCTTAAGGGGCAGGTAGCTGGCACAGTGAATAAAATACCAACCATAGAATCAGGAGGACCTGAGTTTAAGTGCGACTTCAAACACTTGACACTTACTAGTTGTGTGACCTTAGGCCAGTCATTTCCTTGCCTCCCCCCTCCACAAAATGTATGCTTAGATCAAAACAAATAACTTTAAATAAATTCATTTAAATACCTTACCCAAACCACAACTAACATGTATAATCTTGTATTGTGAGAGAGAAGGCTTTAAACTGATGGACCTAGTTCTTAGAGACTATAGGGATATGAGATTAACAAAGTACTCTTAATAGTTACAGGGCACAATCCTAATTTATTTTTCCTATTATTAATCTCATCATTTTTATTCCTTTCCTCCTCACTCCCTCAAAATTTCCCTCCTTATTAAAGCTACTATAATCCCCCCTCCTAAAGCTATTAATCCCATCTGTTTAATGGTAGAAGGTGAGAGAGGAACCAAAATCCAGGCTTTTATTTTCTAAGGCATAATTAATAAATACCTCTTGCTATAAAATGAACAAATATATTCTTGTGTGACAGAAGCATATAGCCATCCTCAGCAGTTAGTATATGGTAGTGGTATGACAAGGGACACATCCACCATTCATCAGTGGTCCACAGAGCCACCAAAAAATCAAAGCCAGTGGAGGAGGAAATGAGGGCAACCAGGAAGCAGTCTCAAAAGTAACCCTTAGTGCTAGAGGAATGGGATACCTCAAATGGTTGTATGTCCCATGTCCCAAAGGCTAAATAACTACTTGTCAAGTTCTTTACCTAGCTTACAGAGTTAAAAAAAATAAATCTTAAACGACATAAGTAAAAGAATAATTTCATAGCCTTAGGGTGACATATAAATGTGAATTATTAGTGGAATTTTGTGATTTAAATGTGCTGATCATTTATAGAAGCAGCATAGTGCAATAAATAGAATATGATCTTGGATCATGCTATTTGGATGGAGTAGATGGAATGCTATCTTGAAATACTTGGAGTTAGAATGACCAGAGTTCAAATCATATTTCTGAAGCAATTGCTATGGAGCCTTGGACAAAACATTTACCATTTAAGTGTGTCTGGCATCTTCCCTAGGATTTGCTGGTTATTATATGCATTTGGTGGAAGGAGTTCCATAAATCATAGTTCCTGCAATTCCCAAAGCCTTCTACTATTTATGTAATTTACATAATATTCGAAAACATGAAGATGTGTGCTGGAAGTGACTTGGATCTGTTTGATAGAGGTCATTTTTAAATGCTAGAGGGTGGAAATATTTAAAATTTTCACATTTTTAGCCAAATTTTCTCTAAAATAATGTTTTCAAAGTCTCATATTCTGGGTAGAATGTATGCCTCTACTCCACTGAGAGGAGAGGAATCAATTTTGGAGGAAAAATATCTTTATTTTGCAATACATATACTCATTTTCATAAGTATCAAGACCCCATCTCAGGGATGAGGACACTGATCTGGTTGTAAGTGAGGGTAACAGTATGGGCCAGGGCCAGCATGACTCAGGGCAGACCATTAGCACAGAGGTTTATTGAAGTCAGGCTTGACATAGATCAGGAAACTACATATACTCATTGACTAAGAGGTACTACTAGTAAGCATCATACCAAAGATGTCAAGGACAGAGAGAAAGTACCCATGGATACAGGAATATTTCTAGCAGAACTTGAGTTTGCTAGATTCTCATCAATTGGCTGAATAGGTTTAGTATATTGATATATGGAAATACATTGTGCTATAAAAAATTGTGAATATGATGGATTCAGAGAAATATGGAAAAAACCTATGTGAACACATGCAAAACGAAATGATTTAAACAAAAAGAATAATTTATACAATGACTACAATAACAACGTGAAAGGAAAAAGTATTGTGAGACCTCAGAACTCTGACCAATGCAGTAACCAGTCATGACTTCAAAAGACTGATGATGAAACATACTTCCCACCTCTTTTTTTTTTGCTTTTTTTGAAGGGCAGTTGGGGTTAAGTGACTTGCCCAAGGTCACACGGCTTGTTTTTGTGTTAAGAGTCTAAAGCCGGATTTGAACTCAGGTACTCCTGACTCCAGGGCTGGTGCACCACTGCACCACCTAGCCGCCCCATATTTCCCACCTCTTATAGGTGATTCACATGTGCAGAATGAAAAACTCATTCTCAAATGTGATTGATGTAGCAATTTGTTTCACTTGACTAGATATTTGTTACAAGGAACAACGTGAGGGAGAAAAACATTTTTAAAGCACAGAAAAAAATGCCAAAGGAAATATAGGTTAATTTTATTATGACCTTGTTAAAGATTATTATAAGATCACAAATTTTAAGCTGGATGAGGTCCTAGAGGCCACTGAGTTCACTCTCCTCATTACACAGGTGAGGAAACAGGTACAGAGCAGGTCCATATAACTAGCAAATCTGATGAAGGACGTGAACCCAAGTTTTCTTGCCTTCAGGTCCATAGCTTTCTCTACTACTCTGTTTCCCTTTCCACTATTCCAAGCTGCCTCTAAACAAAAAACAGAAATGACACCCCTAACACATTAAGATTCTTACATAATCATCTTAGCTATTCTTCTTTGGATTTTCAAATGTTTGATGAGTCCTATAACAAAGAAGAAAACATTTTTAAAGGACAGAAATCCAACTGATTTGAACATAACTTCATTTAGACAAAAGATCTATCTCAGAATTTAGTGAAAATCAGATTTTAAAATGAATAATGATATTTTAAATGCACTAGGGACATTTCATCACTATTGGAATAGTGGTGGAATGTTTTATGAAGACAAGAATCATTCCCAGTCTGTCATCCTACATCTGATAATTTATGTTTTCTGTGCCTAGATTTTCACCTAATGGATTTTCCTAAACAGGATACTTTTATAGTTAGCAAATTTCACTAATGTTTTTAATAAGCAGTAAATCCTAAATGAAATATATCTTTTTCAATTGAGTACCTTTAGACATATACATCTAAATGCATACATACACATGTGTTCTATAAAAGACCTGACAGAAACAAGAACTTAGTTTCATGTTGATATGATCATTTCCTAAACAAGAGATCTAAAACTTGAAAGGACCTCAGAGGCCTGTTTTTAAAGATGAGGAAACTGTAGCCCTTAGAGCAGTGATTCTCAACCTGTGTGTTGCGACCCCTTTGGGGGTCGAATGACCCTTTCACAGGGGTCACAGGGGTCACCTAAGACCATTGAAAAACACATATTTCCGATGGTCTTAGGAACCGACATACCACTCCTCTATTCCTCTCCAGGCAGGTCTCCTCACATGCAGATACACCCACGTAGGAGTAGTATTAAAGAGTCCAGGCTTTAGGAAGGTTGAGAACCACTGCCCTATAGGTTAAGTGACTTTATCCAAGGTGACACAGGTAAGGAGAATCAGAGATAGGATTCAAACCAACGTATGCTAAGAAGGAATCTAGACCCTTAACACTGTTGCTAATTTTGTAACATTCATGAAGTCCATGAAGAATTGTGCCTTATCTAAACAACTCAAGGATATGACATAGTGTAGGTAAGGAACAGACACTGAGTGCTTGTTGAACGAATAAATTCTGCATCAGGCTTTTTGTGCTTAAAATAGTGTTAATGATTCTGACCTATCCAATGACCCTCAAGGCAACAATAAATGCAGCAGATATATATATATGTATATATATATATATGTAATACATATATATACACACACTCAAATAAAGATTTTCTGTGGAAAAAATAATAATATATAAACACTTCATAGAACACTCATTCTCTCCCAGATCATAAAATACATTATGCTATTCTTGAGTAATAAAGCAATTCCAGCAATTGTGCTTTATTGTGCAACTCATTCTGGAGAGCTCTTAGAGAGATTACAGAATTTCATCATTATTCCTCTTATCTGATGGTAATATACCATAATGACAAGCAAATCATCAGGCACATGGAGGCTGACTCCGCCTTTTAAAGAAACCTAAATAGGGGCGGCTAGGTGGCGCAGTGAATAGAGCACCGGCCCTGGAGTCAGAAGTACCTGAGTTCAAATCCGGCCTCAGACACTTAACACAAAAAACTAGCCGTGTGACCTTGGGCAAGTCACTTAACCCCGATTGCCCTCCAAAAAGCAAAAAAAAGGATAATTAAGATGATGCTAATGTTAACAGCTGGCATTTATGTAATTCTTTAAGGTTTACAAAGTATTTACGTACCTTATTCATTTGATCCTGACAAATAACCCTTCGAGGCAGATGCTGTTGTTACCATCTCTATTTTACAGATGAGGAAACTGAGGCTGAGAGAGCTCAAGGGATTTGCCCACAGTTACATAAATGATGAGTGAATGAAGCAAGACTCTCATTCAGGCCTTTCTGAATTCAAGTTCAGGGCTTTCTATACTATAACACCTAGCTGCCCCATAGATGATGGACGTGGCAATGGCTACAATAATGACAATCAGGCATCTGGAACCACACAATAAGCTAAAGAGCCTATAAGCTAGGATAGAAGAATACAAGACTGACAGTTAATGCTTTTTAAAAGAGACGAGGTTTCTATAACTCAAAACCACCAGTACTTCCATTACCAAGGCAATGTAAGTGGGATTGTGGCTGCTTAATTGGCAACTATGACTCCCTTTACACATACACACACACACACACACACACACACACACACACACACCATATTCAGGTTCTGAGCCCCCGTCTTAATATTTCTTTTCCACTTTTAAGGATTCCTTGAATAGAGGAAGGGAAAGGAGCATTTACATAGTGCTTATTATGTGTCACTTACTAAGCTAAGCTCCCCTGAGAGGTAGGTGCTGTTTCTACAGTAATTTATAATGGAAGAAACTGAAGCATACAAAGGTTAAGTGATTTGCTAAGGATCACAGTTAGTAAGTGTCTGAGGGCAGAATTTGAACTCAGGTGTTCTTTACTGTGGGCTCAATGCTTTACCTACTACATCACCATAACTCTTATTTTAATCAGATTTTTACTTTTAGATAAGTTTTATTTGAAGTAATAAAAGCACAAATTAGTTTATTCCAGATCCCCTAGACATTTGGGGATTCAGACCTTGCCAAGAGTGGAAAACTGCTCTCTCTTAGGATGTAGGAAGATAAATGGGGAAATGCACAGATTAGTAGGAAGAGAAAGCCAGAGAGATGATCAACTATATATACATGCTGGATTTTAATGGTTCTTTAAGAATAATGACACATACCTAACAAGAAGCTTGTCAATAAGAAACACTAAGCTATTAAACATTCTATGTTGTGTGACCCTGGGTAAACTTAACTCCCCAAGTTTCCGTATCTGTGAAATAAAGGAGTTGGGCTAGATCAGTCCCTTCCAGCTCCATGATCCAGCTTGATATAAACTCATGTAAAATCAGCATCTATTTCATGAGATATATATGGACACTTTGTAAACTATAAAGAGAAGTAAGGTGTTATAATTGTTTCCAAATAAAAAGAAGTAGAGATAAAAGGAGACATTTTAATTTTTAATTTTGAAAAGGTACAATGGCCAAAATTCCAGAGAATTTAGGAGGATGTATACAGAAAGAATATATATTTACTGGGCATAGACAATATGAGAATTTGTTTTAATTAGCTATGGATATTGTTGCAAGAGTTTTGTTTTTCTTGTTTTATTTCAATGATGAGAAAAGGAGGGAGGAAGACGATTATAGTTCATTGGAAAAGCAATATTTAATTTTTAAGAAGCAGAGATGTAAAAATAATACATAAACTTATTTTTTATTTTAAAGGCTATTACATGAATTTGGAGAAAGGAGGCAATTAGGAGTGGCAACTACGCCACTATATAACAGGAAGAAGTGCTTTTGGGGTCATATGAACTTGGCAATCTTTTATGCATCATAGTTACAAAGAAGTGAAGATGATGAGTATTTTATAAGCTTGGGAGGTTCTATATAGCTGTAAGACATTAAAAAATTTGTCATCAAGCCAAAGGTAATTAAGGAAGGAAATGACAAGGAAGTTTTTAAGTGGTCTTCCCCAGAGGAGCTGCACATTTTAGTTTGTTTGATTAGCTAAATCAGAATCTGTAGTGTCTATGAAGGCACACAGATGTAACAGTAATTAATTTAGCAGGTACTTAGCTCTTAGTAATTAGGGGCTAAGTATTTCTGCAAAAGAAACAGAAGGTGTGAACTCTGTCTCCTGTTGCTGACATAACAGGAAGGGATTGGTTGAGACAGGAAGCCAGTGTGTGTGTGTGTGTGTGTGTGTGTGTTTAAGAAGAGCTACAGAGGACAGACAGACAGGATCAAGAATTTCTACTCCTGGTAGAGGAAGCAGAATTGTCTCAGCATCTAGGAGCTGGGCTGCTATTGGACTGAAAACTAAGTTGGAGTTTTCTATGAGACCAGAATCTGGTGAAGGCCAAAGTGGCTGCTGCCACCTGGAAGGCTGAGATTTCTCCTGGGTTCGAGGGCCAGCTGAACTGCTGGAGGACTGAAGAAGCATGACCAGGATAAGACTTTGTTTTTTGTAGCTTTGCTGATCCTTGAGTTCCTGGAAACAGAAGTGGTGAAGGTTTTGAGATGTGCTAGACCCTGTGAACCTCAGCATATAACAAGAACTACTTGGAGGACTGGATGAGAACCTTGGAGCTGTCTGCCTCTGAATCCAGGTGACTGTTTGGGGAATTCAGGTAGGAGCTGCGACCATGGAAGGACATCCAGAGAATCTGAGAGAACACATCAAGTCAAGATGAAGAAAAGGCCTCTCCTCAGATATTGAACATGTGATGAAATTGAAGTTTACTAGTCATCAAAGGGTGGAGGGTTTGTGTAATTTTCTAATGATTGCATTTAGTGATTAATAATAATACTTAGTAATTGTGGATCTGGATAAGTGACTGACTGAGTTAACTTATGATTGCCCCATGAGTGGGAGACTGACTTGTATTGGGAAATGATTGAATGATTAAGTAAGGAGGGCTTCCCCCTTAGGGAAACCAGATGATTATTCTTTTGTTCTTTGTTCTGAACACTGTGGCCACTTTGGTGAAAACTATGTGGCCATTTTAATGTTAAGCTGCTGTGAACACTATATTGTGATTTTCTGTGATAAGATGTAATGTTGCAAATATTTTACTGTACCTTGATTTTCTGAGAAAGTTTGCCTTGATTTGTTATGGAATAAATGGAGTGTTCACTATACTGTGTAATCAGAACTTTAAAAGCTGTTCACAGTAGCATTACTTTGGAAGCTATTTACACATGGCATTGCAACAGATCATCCACATTGACTGGAATTCAAAATAGAAGGATTGTTGCAAATTGTAACTATCTATAGCTTGTTAAAAGAAAAAAAATTAAAGATATTGAAGAATGCTATTTTTTTTCTTCTTTCCAAGTTCCTTATATTTGAACTTCTTGTCAAAAAGAAGGAATCTTTGAAGGAAAATGTAATTATATGTTTTCATTTTAATCAAATCTTTCATCTGCTTTCTGTAGGTCATTTCTGAAATTATAATTCTCAAAAAAAAACCAAAAACAACCAACTATATGAGTTCCATGGCAACACATTCAATGGATAAAACAAGGTCATGATCTTCATGAGTTCATGAAATGATTTACCATTTTTACATGGAATACTAACTTAGAAGGGAGAAAAAGAGGAGGAAAAGTATGGATAATTTACCTTGGCTCATATTGGAGAAGATCATGATTTTTCTCCCCCATCGGCATAACCATAGCAGTTAATAACTCCATGATCAGTTTGATGTCCTTTCATTTTCTACGTCAGACACACTTATGTTCAAATAGAAGTACAAAATTAGATTCAAAATATACAAAGAAATATAATGTAATTATCCACATTATAGTCATTGTGGTCCCATTAGTCCAGGTAAGTGAGAATCGACCATGCATTCAAAAAAGTTAAAAAAAAAAAAGTATGGGGAGGTGGGAGGTCCACAAGTCCGAATTTTTTTTTAAATTTTAATTTATTTTCTTGGTTACATCATTCATTTCCACAGGTTTTGAGTTACAAATTTTCTCCCCTTTTTGTCCCTACCCCCCAGCCCAGAACATTGATCACACT
>JAQQSW010003833.1:0-14596 GCA_028646575.1 Pseudocheirus occidentalis
CTGTTAAGGTGTGATCTACTCCCAAGTAGCTCCTCCCTGTTCAACCCCTTCCTGTTAAGGTGTGAATTACTCCCAAGGAGTTAACTGGAAGTAAGGAGCTAAGCCTTTAAGGTGCTAAGTGCCTTTAGTAGGTGCCAATAGAAGGGGGCCTGGAAGATCTTCTGATTTCATTAACATTACAGTGGATGAAGCTGGTTTTTAACTTAGGTCTTCCTGACTCCAGGTCACATTCTCTATCCATTAAGCTACTCAGCTGTCATCAAATTTGAATGGGGACCCCATTTAGGATGGGTTGCCCAAAGGATAACCTGCCAGTGTCATCAAGATGGGGTCAGAGGTCACAATGATGGAAATCTGAGACTCACTCCTGATTGTCCCCCATAAATAAAGTATTTGACTGTATCAGGCCCACTGACCCATCACGTCCCCTTGACCAGCAATCTATAATATTTTCACACTATAACAAGGGTCACAGGTCACAATGACAAGAATCCTATACTAACTCCTTATTATCCCCCATACTGATAACCATTCAGTTTGGTGTCACTATTGCCAGAGTTCCTGTTTCAAAAAAATACTAATGAAAGAAGAGGCTTCCCAATGAACATTACATCTAAAGCTCTCATTTGTAAAATTATCTGATTCGAAGCTGTCTAAGAACCAATGACATAAGTCAGGAGTGGGGAACCTACAGCCTGGAGGTCAGATGTGGCTCTCTAGCTCCTCAAGTACAGCCCTTTGACTGAATCCAAACTTCACAGAACAAATCCCCTTAATCAAAGGATTTGTTCTGTAAAACTTGGATTCATTCCAAAAACCATGCCCAAGGACCTAGAAGGCCACATGTGGCCTTGAGGCCTCAAGTTCCCCAATAGCTTAGGTCCTAAACTACTGAAAGAGTAATATTCAAGTAGGAAACAGAGAATGTGTCTTTTGGTTTTTGGTCCTAAGCTCTAAAACTGACTCAGCCAGGGTGACCCTGTTGGACATGGTGTTTTCTGGTGCCACTTTTCGTAGAAGGTGTTATACTGGCAGTAACAAAGATCCCAGAACTAGAAGGAGGCTCATATACCTCTCCTTCATTTTAGAGATGAGAAAGAGCTGAATTCAGGGTCAGGAAGACCTCAATTCAAATCTCACTTCAGACCCTGGGCAAGTCACCACATTTCTAGGCCTGTTTCCCCCTTTGTAAAAAAAAAAAAAGGTTGAATTGTATAACCTGAAAGATTTTAAATCCACAATCCTAAAGCCAAAAAATAACCCAAAATTATCTCAGTAAATACATGGTCTCAGCTTGGCAAGAAAGGAGACATAGCATTCAAAAGCAACAACAATGGAGAAAACAAGCTCATTTGTAAAACATTATGGATGAGCAGGATAGGAAAGAGTCCTGAAAACAGACATGTATTGTGTTCAAATCCTACTTCTGATGCTTATTACCTGTGTGGCCTTAGTCAATTCCCTTATCCTCCCCTGTTTCCTCATCTATAAAAATGAGTGTTGGATTCTATGGCCACTGAGATCACTTCTAGTACCAGAGCAATGACCCCATGAAATTAGATTATAAGAAATATCATGCTGAGAAGCAGCTGATGACCATAGGCCTGAAGAATGGCCAGAGAATCATGTAGGCCCTCGGTTCTCTCACATGTGAGCCTCTTGAAGGGAGCCCTCAGATTTGAGACAACAATTGCTCCAAACCATAGCCCCTAATGCCCTGACAATTTGCTTTTCTCAGCACCAAATCTGGACGTCATGGATTTAGAGAGAGACCCTAGAGATAATTTAGCTCAACCTTCTTATGTTACAGATGGGAATACTGAGCCCCAGAAAAATGATTTATTCAGTCACTCAGTCAAGATCTGAATACAAGTTCCCTGATCCAGATTCAGTGCTTTATCCACATGTCTGCTCTCTGTCCTTAGAGATTCCTCACTTATATGTGGACTGAGAAAAGTATTAAATAAAGAGCATTTTTCTCTCCCTTCCCCCACTTCCAGGTCAGACATAGATATGACCTTAGACATGGTTATCTAGGCATTTCAGTTGCATCCAACTCTTATGCCATTTGGGGGTTTTCTTAACAGAGATACTGCAGTGATTTACCATTTTCTTCACCAGCTCATTTTACAAATGAGGAAACTGAGGCAAACAGGGTTAAGTAACTTGCTCAGGGTCACACAGTTAGTAGGTGTCTAGGCTGGATTTGAACTCAGGAAGATGAGTCTTCCTGACTCCAGACCTAGCATTCCTATCCACTGTGCTACCTAGCTGCCCCATCCTTAAATTTGGTCATTCTTAAAGACATGCCTTGAGAAACATTAATTTTAGGTTATATCTTGCTATCAGATAGGTAAAGCCACCACAATAAAGACTTGTCATACCCCACACTCCTTTCTTTTTCTTCATTGTCTTCTCACTATTCAAATTCCATCCAATCTTCTTTTAACTCAAGATGCCTATACATATGCATGTGCATTATAAGAAACTGGATGGGATTGCCTATATAATGGAAGGCGTTTGTCCTCAGAGAAAGCCTTTATTTTGGTAAAAGATTACCCATTAAAAGTAGAAATAAACTTTGATACTCATGGCTAGCAATGCAGTAAAGAGTCCCCTCCCCAAAGCTTATCTCAATCTCAGGAAGGTCTTTTCCAGATGAACTGATAAGTAATTTTATTTCCATCCATTATTTCTATCTTGATAAGGTTTTGTTTATTTTTTAGCTTCATTATTTGAGGACAGGGGAGTGATGGTGGTCATTACTCCTCTCTCTTTAGCATCGATATGTCTCTGAAAGCATTGCTCAGTTGAGGTTTATGTGAAGTTCAGAAGTACACCCAATTTCATTTTTGATGAACTTCCCCTATTTATAATTTTCAATGCTGGAGAAGAATAGCAAAGGCAGAAAGAAAGCCCACCTTTCCCTGGAGTCCCGTGTCCTTCTCTCCTGCTGCTGAATTCATTGTTTTGATTCCTTGATGCACTGGCAAACTTTCAAGCATGCCATATGAGAATTTTAAAAATGAAGCTCTCATTTGGAAGTCACACAGTGGTGATATACACACAGAGCTTCAATTTAAACCATTATTACATACCATCTTTTTTTCTTTTATAATAATCCATTAAATGCTTTCAAGTATGGAGAAGGAATAGCAACCTGTAGATCCAAATGGAGCCCAGATGACCTATAAAATACATACTGACTCACTGCCTGAGTTGTTAGAGCTCTCATCTCTAATGGATGGCATTGCTATTTTACCATACAGACAACCACACACATCAATTATACATTCTCCGATGTCATGCATCACTTTCCTAAAACAACCTGTCTTTTTGTTGTTACATGTGTCATTTTTTTTCTTAACCTTCTGCATAAAATTGAAGGGGTTTTATATTTTTCTTTTTATAAAAGGATTATATCCTTACCTTAAACATATTGATAATTGGAAAGTACCTCTTGGGGAATAAATAATGTCAATTCCTCCCCCCTTCCCACCCCCAAACATAAACTGGGCTCATGTGTCATTCTCAATTATACTAGCTTTGTGCATAGTGAGAAAGCATCTTTTTTCCTTCTTTATTTTAGTGCTTGGTAGTTCTTGCATATCTTAGGGAAAATGTACATACACCTTGTCAGTCCACATACAGAGTCTTCTTTAAGGGGAACAAAAAATCAAACAGAATTTTGGAAAGGTCATTTGTTCCCCCTCTAAACAAGCTATCATAAAGGCACCTTCTTGGCTTCTTTAAGCAAAAAAAAATATTCCTTCCTTTATGTAAAAAAAACTATAGGAAGCTGAGCAAGGTGGTACAGGACTATAATCCCTATTGCTTTCAAGGTTGAGGCCAGTGGATCATTTGAGCTCACCAGTTCTGAGTTACAGGATGCTATGCTGACTGGATGTTGGTACTGTCTGGCACCAATATGGTGAGGCCATAGGAGGAGGAAGAGGGCCACCAGGCTGTCTAAGGAAAGGTAAACCAGTCAAGATAAAAAACAGAGCAAGTCAAACTCCCATGCCAATCAGTATTGGCCTTGGACTCATAAAAGGCTGCTATACTTTCAGCCTAGGAAAAATTAGGCTACCCAATCTCACAAAACATCCAAATCACTATGGAAGATATCCAAATCAATCATTATTCTAAGGAAGGCATCTTCAATCCAATTCAAAAGTGTCAATGAACCACAAAGGACAAGATTTTCACTAGATAAGTGAGGAGGAACTAGGGGTGCTATGGAGAGTGAAGGAACTTCATAAACCATTTTGCAGCCTCCAAGAAGGCCAGTATTGACATAATTATTGAGATGGCCATGAATCTGAAAAAGGAAAAAATAAAGATTCCACATTCTCTTTTGATGACTGATATCACTTCAGGCTAAATATTTTTTCCTGTACACCTATTCTAAACACAACCTGCTACAATCTAAGGGTCCTTTTTGTCATTGTGCTCTGACAGATAGCCAAAGCCATCTTAAATCTTACCTTCTATAGAAAATCTCTTGAGGTCCCACTAATGCCTTCCCATTTGAGATTACCCTCCATCTCTGTATCTTATTTTGTATGTACCTAATAATTTGCATGTGTTTTGTCCATTAGAATGTGATGTCCTTGAGAATAATGATGATTTTTGTCTTTATTTGTATCCCTATTGCTTAGCACAGTACTCAGTTTATGGTAAGTACCTAATAAATGCTCGTTGTTATTTTTAAATTTAAAATTCAGTTAAGCCTTTTTTTCTTCCCCCTTCTTTCCTTTGGAGAGAAAAAAAACAGAAAAACAAAATCTTTATAAGAAATATGTATAGTCAAGGAAAACAAATGTTCACATTGACCATGTAAAATGTATGTATACATTTCATTATGTATTTTAAGTCGATCACCTCTCTCAGGAGGTGGACAGAACTGTTCTTCAACTGTTCTCTGGAATTATGGTTGGTAACAGTATTGGTCAGAGGTTTTAAGTCTTTCAGAGTTATTCATCTTTACAAGGTTTTTTCTCTTTATAATATTGTTGTTTCTATAGCAATTATTCTTCTTGTTCTGATTCCTTCACTCTGCATCAGTTCATATAAGTCTTCCCAGGTTTCTCTGAGATCACCCATTTTATTTCTTACTGCACAATAGAATTACATTTAAATTCACATATTACAAAAATAAATGCTTATCTACTGATTGTTCATCTTCTGTACCTGTATTCTGTATCTTATTGTAAGTTCTACAACAATGTAGGAAATTATTTCTTATACATCATTTGACATTTTAGGATATTTCAGGCAGTCATTCATCATATGTTAGATCAGGGTAAGTATGGTGAAGGGGGAAGGACCTACCAGTAATTACGATAATATAGTATCCTTCTTTTAGGTATTATAAATATTGAAATCAGTAAAAGACAAGGCTAGAATGTAGGGATTTGAGAGAGCAGAATTGTGGAATCTTAGAGCAACTAAGTGGTACAGTGGAAAGAGAGTAGGAATTGGAATTAGGAAGACTAGAATTGGAATCTTGCCTCAAGAACTTTCTAGCTATGTGCTCCAGGACAAGTAGTTTAATCTTTGCCTGCCTTAGTTTCCTCTTGTGTAAAAAGGGGATAATAAATAGCATCTACCTCTTGTTATTGTTTGGATAAGATGAGGTAATGTTTGTAAAGTCCTTTGAAAATCTTAAAGCACTGTGTAAATGTTAGATATTACCATTATCACTACTGCAATCACTCATTCATCATCATCATTACTATGGATGCAAAGAAATGTCATGGTCCCAACGGTGAGAAATTGGGAAAAAACAATAGATGGTTTGGGGGTAATAGGAGAAGGTTGCTCCTGAAGGATTCTGGTTATTAAAAGACTTTTTCCAGGATCAGAGTTAGATGTACTCCCAAATACTGATGCTAAGAAACTGGTCATTTGAGAGGCAGTGTAGTAAAATACAAAGGACACTAGACTTGTAATCACTTGAAGTAGATTTAAATCTCAGCTCTACTTTCTTTTAATGACCTTGGACATGGGCTTCAAAGTCCCCATCTGTAAGATGAAGGGACTGGATGAGATGATCTCTAATGTCTCCTTCAGTTTCCAATACCATGATCATTAAAGCAGCTAAAGGATTATTCCTTTAGTAATACCTTTCCTATTTTGTTATGAAATTAAATATGGGAAGAGACCTTCATTTACAGCTGACATTTTTTCAAAATAAAGAATACTTCTTTGACTCTTCATTGACCACATGAGAATCACCCACTTTATGGATTGATTAGTTCACAATTAATTAATTACAGCAAATTCTGGACTGCTAGATCACTTTCCCTTAAATCTTCATCTTGCCAGGACACCTTCTTCTTCTAGGAATCACCATGCACTCAGAATAATTTGTAACAAAAATCTCTATCAGACATGTCATGAAATAAGCTGTAGCTGAGAATACTGGATGTTTTTTTTGTTTGGTTTGTTTTGGAACCAAAACTGCATTGTTATAGAAAATTTTCGAGGGAGAAAATACCCTCTGCCAATGTAGGTAGTGTCTTATCTTGCAGAAAACACCCTCTCTCCATGTATATAGCACCTGCTCTGTAATGTATAGTCATGAGAGTTTCCTAGAAACCTGAGTGCTTAAATGACTTGCTTTGGTTCATGATGTCATTATGTGGGTTTTCCTAGGTCTATGACCAGCACTCAGCCCAAAATACATTATTTAGGAATTAATTACGCAAATTCAAGAAAACAAAGACTTTATAGAATTAGAGTTGAATGAAAGCTTCAAGATCATGCAGTTCAGGTTCTGAATCTATAAAATGAGGGCAGTTAGATTAAATGACCTCCAGATCTCTTCTAGCTCTATAGTTATGATCCTCTAATACTCTGATGCTATATTTCAATGAACTGGGATCTACAGGAATAGGGAACCTGGTGCAGTCTTTTGAGTTCAAATTCTACAGAATAAATCCTTTTATTAAGAGAATTTGTTCTATGAAATTTGCATTCAGTCAAAGGGCCACACCAGAGGACCTAGAAGGCCACAGGTGGCCACAAGACTGAAGGTTCCCCTTCCCCAAAACATGTCTTTTCTACCTCTTGCCCCAGGTAGAAAACTTTCTGGTCACACTCTTGAACTGGCATTTTTTTTCTTTATTCAATCACCATGCCCTAACTGGTATCATTATATTCTTTCATAATTGAGGAACCCAAAATTAGCTACATTAATTTTGACATGGCCAAATGATCACAGTGGGTTTAGTGAACTGAAACTCTGCTTTGCATAGCACAGTCTTTTGAATATAAGAAATAGCATCTCAGAGGTTAGTTTAGAATTAAATTTAGGGGATATTTCATGATGGTTTATCTGGGAGAAACACAACATATAAAAAGACAAAAATCACAGGACAGAAATCTGAACACTGTCTTTTAACTACTCTCATCTAGTATCAATCTATTTATCCCTTACTTTGCATCATCACCATTAGACTCCAGTGGTTGTTTTCAAAAGTTGGTTATACTTTACAGTCTCTGTATATAAAATATAATTTCCCATGGCTTTCATTTTTGTCTTTGAATTCATAAGGATCTGGCACAATTCAAGGTATATTGTAAGAGCTCCATAAATGTTTTGTTGGTCTTTAAAAAAACCTCCTGTCTAATGTATTTTCTCTATCTTGGACTTGTGAACATTTTTTTTAGCAGAAGTATAACATTTTATATTTATCCCTTTCAAATTTTGTCTTATTCATTCTGTCCCATTATTCTAACCTGTCAAAGTTTTGAATTTTGATTCTGTCATGCAGCATGTTAGCTATCCCTCCACCTACTGTCAGTTTTACAAATTTCATAAACATACTGTTCTGCCTTTATCCAAGTCAATCAAGTGCTTTGGAAGTCTCCATTCATTCCCTAAGCACGTGAGTAGGGAATAAAGATGACAGTATCAGCCTGAAGTATAGGAGCAGAAGTGAACAAAAGGTGGGCCACCGCTTTTCTACTCTCTGACCCCATCTAATCTACAGTGGAGAAGTAATCTATCCATCAGTGGCAAGGTTTTCCCATTGGTGACACTATTCTCCAAGAAATTTTTGAGCCCAAGAACAATAAAAAAATAATAATAAATCTTCTCGGTATTTATATAACACTAGTCTCCAAGGAGATCAAAGTTCAATTCAAACAGTTTCTGTTTTCTTTCCTTTTCCTTCTTAAAGGATTATTTTCCAGTTTAGGAGAGGGAAACCTAAGGCACAATGAGGGTAAGTCACTCCTCAATAATTTCAGGGCAGAGCCAAGAACTAGGTTCTGATCTCCTGACTTCACACTAAGTGATCTTTCTCTAGATCAGACATAGAGAAGATACGAATTTTTTTTCTGGGTATAGCATTATTAAATTACTTTCCTAGTAGTGCATTCAAAAGACTTGTATTTTTCCTATAAAGATAATATTGATGCATGATATTTCACTGCAGTAACAGGAAAATAAGATGATTTATTCAAAAAAGTTAAGAATAAATGTCAACAGAGAAAACTTAATACAATGAATTTTTTTTTTGCTTTATTTTTTGGGGGAGGAAGGCAGGTCAATTGGGGTTAAGTGACTTGCCAAGGTCCCATGGCTAGTTTTTGTGTTAAGTGTCTGAGGCCAGATTTAAACTCAGGTCCTCCTGACTCCAGGGCCAGTGCTCTCTTCACTGGACCACCTAGCCTCCCCAATGCCATGAATTCTGATTTCAGTAGGAATGCAACAATATTTATGGCTCATACTACTCTAGTTCCTTTCCGGTATGTGTGTATGCTTGTGTAATACTATGTTGTTGTATGTGTGCTTCCTCAGTATTCAAGACTTGTAACTGGCTTTATGGTATCTATGTGGTGTCATTAATTTTACCATCTTCTACTAGACTGACTACTGACCTTCCCTTTATTACTTTAACTACCTAAAATGTTACAGGTAGGCTTCATGTGGAATCTCTATACAATGATTATTTTTCTTTCTGTTTATCTGTCAAATATATTTGGCTTCCCAGAAATCCCAACAGATTTTATGTTTCCCATGTCTTAATATATAATACTAAAATCACCGTAAGATATGACTTCTCAGACTCCAGATTTTAGGGGAAACTAGGTGTCAAGTATAAGCTTTCCCCAATTTTAAATATATTTAAATTAAATTAAAATAAAGTGTCATTACATAATACTTCTTATTAAACAAACTTCTCCTGATATGACATTAGGCAAGTCATTTAACTTTTTCAGAACTCAGTTTCCTCACCTGTTAAATGAGGATCTGAACTAAGTAATCTCTACAGCCCCCTCTCAAGTTAAATGTATTTTCCTATGATCAAATTATTTTATATTCCAAGGATGTATGATTTTGTCTTCATGGGCACTCCCTTAGCCAATGCATCTTGCCACCCCTCTACAGAGTAGGAGATGGTCCTTAAAATTTGATATTGTTTTTTCTTTTAATGAACCTCTATGAATTTTGCAGGTCTGGTGTTTGGACTGTAGACATATAGTGTTTTACTTAGCCTATATAGAAAGTTTTTCCAGTTTCTAAACAAGAAATTAGAAAGTGTAATGGACTTTGAAGGTTAGAGCCAAGATGGCAGAGTAGAAATGCTCACCCAACCTCTCCCAACATTCCTCTCTAAACAACTTTAAAACAACACTGAAAAGTGGATTCTGGAGGGGCAGAGTCAACAAAAGGTCAGGGTGAGAACTTTTTAAAACCCAAGACAACTCAGGAGGTTGGAAGGAGAATGCTGTGACATGAGAGTGGAGGCTGTCCTAGAGCTCACAGGGATGAAACACCAGTGGCTGGGCTAGGCAGTGGCACCCAAAGCTGCAACAGCTTTGGGAGATCACAAACCAGAAACAGTAAGGGGAACTGGCAACTGATAAGAAAGATAATAAATAACTAAATAATCTAATCCTAAAAAGTGAATGGGTCCAAGAACAAATCATAGAAACAATAATTTCGTTAAAGAGAATGACAATAATGAGAAATTATACTAAAATCTATGGAATTCACTCAGGCAATACCTAGGGAAACTTTTTATATTTCTAAACACATACATAAATTAGAGAAAGAGTAGATCAATGAATTGAGCAGGCAACTAAAAGAAAAACAGAAAAAGAACAAATTAAAAATCTCCAATGAAATACCAAAATAAAATCTGGAAAATCGAAGGAGAGACAAATAAAATTTAAAATTTAAAAATAATTGAGTTAATGAAAACAGGAACTGGTTTTATGTGGGCAGGGGAATAATAAAATAGACAAGTCATTGGTTAATATGATTTTTTTAAAAAGACAGAAGAAAATCCAATAACCAGTATCAAAAATGAAAAGAATGAATGTACGACTGAATAAGGTGAAATTAAAGGAATTATTTTCAAATTATTTTTGATTATTATTTTGGAGTTGTGATTAGGAGTTATTTTCCCCAACAATATGCCAGTAAAATTGATCATCTAATTTAATCAAAATAGATAAATATTTACAAAAATATAAATTGCCCAGATTAATAGAAGAGGAAATAGAATAATACTTAGGTAACCTTATCTTAGAAAAAGAAATTGAACAAGTCATAAATAGCTTCCTAAGAAAAAGTCACCAGGACAAGATAAATTTACAAGTGAATTCTAACCAAACATTTAATGAATGATTAATCCCAATAATATCGAAACTATTTGTAAAAATAGATAAAGAAAGGGTCATAACAAATTCCTTTTATGACTCAAATATGGTTTTGATACCTAAAGCCAAGAAAGAAAACTATAGAGCAATTTACTTGATGAATATTGATGCAAAAATTCAAATAAAATACTAGCAAGGTGATTACATCAATATATCACAAAAAAATCATAACTATGATCATGTGGGATTTATATTAGAATTGCAACAAAGCTGGTTCAATATTAGGAAAAATATCAGCATAATTGACTATGTCAATAACAAAAACAAAAAAATAATAATCTCAGTACACGGAGAAAAATCTTTTGAGAAAATACAACACTTATTCCTATTAAAAACACTAGAAAGCATAAGAATCAATGGAACTTTCCTTAAATTAATAAGGAGTATCTCTTTCAAATAAAGTGTAAGCATCATCTCTAAAATTAACATGAGTATAAGAAGGTACTTCTGGGCGGGTTTGTGGATTACAATCTGAAAATGAATTGAATTGAACACATATAGTAACCAGAAGAGCTGTCATGATATTAAGCTGCATGAAAGACACCATGACAGCAGAATGGGTGACATCAGACCCTGTCCTGGTCAACATATTTCTAGAATATTGGGTTAAGTTCTGTGCACCAAGTTTTTGGAAAAGACACTTATAAATGCAAGAGCCTTGAGAAGAAACTGATCAATATGATGAAGATCAAGTTCATTCCATATGAGAATCAGCTGAAAGAATTAGGGATGTTTAAACTGGATAAGAGATAAGGAGTGGGGTGGGGGGGAGGAATATACATTTGTTAAGCTATTATATATGCCAGGCACTGTGCTAAGCACTTTACAGATATTATCTTATTTGAACCTCACAACAACCTAAACAAACAGGTGCTCTTATTATCCCCATTTCAGAAACTGAGGCAAACAAACATTAAGTGATTTGCCCAATGTCATATAGCTAGCAAGTGTCTGAAGCCAGATTTGAATTCAAGTCTTCCAGACTCCAGGCCCAGCACTCTAGCCACTGTGCCACCTAGCAACCTCTAGGCATTACTTGGCCCCAGAGAAGAGGGCTAGAAATAATGGTCTGGAATCACAAAGAGGCAGATTTGAATTTGACATTAGTCTTGATTGTTAAAGAAGAATTTCTAAGATTTCTATGTAGAGTGTTAGTTTTGTTTGCATATTGTCTTCCCCATTAGATTGCAAGTTCCTCAAAAGCAAGCATGGTTTTTTGCCTATGTTTACAGTCCCCATGCTTAGCACAGGGCCTGGCACATAGTAGGTACTTAATAAATGTTTATTGATTGATTGATTGATGAGCAGTCTTGAAAAGATGTCTGGGACAATGAGAGTTGAAGTAACTTGGTTAGTGTCACACAACTGGAAGGCAACAAATGCTGGTCTTCCTGATTCTTGGGTCAGTTCAACATTCGGCACGTTCATGCTGTTTTACCTAACACTTAAGAAAAAGGTTTGGGGATTAATTTTCCAAAGTACCTGATCAAAAAATGCTAAACACCATTAGATCCTCTGTTAGTCTGAAGCAAACGTCCCATGGTGCCAAAGAACGTAATCGTGCCACTGTGTCCAATATGTGCTTTGAACTCCTCAAAAGGCCTTTTCTGGCCCAAGAGATGTGAAAGTAGCCAATTACCCTTGATGCTTCATAAATTCATGGCCCCTATAACTTGGGCATGCCTGTTTTACGCCCAACTTTATTATGACTCTGTCTATATAAATGCAAACGTGGTTTCTGTAGATATAATTCCATAAAGCAAAACTATCCACTATCTTTAGCAGTGAAATTCAAATGGTAACACTGACAAGCAGAGAAAAATGAATGCAGTTAACTTCAGCCATCCCTGCTCATCTGAAAGCTTATGTCAGGTTCTAAATAAGCTTTTCATTTTTCTATTCAGGCGGCTGATCCTTGTTGATTTACAGCATGAATGAGCATGGCACATTGCAACTTGTAGAGTGTATTTTTCCTAAATAATAAAACATTTATTGCAGACACATCAAGCTCACTGGTGGCGCTAAATTATTGTAGCAATGAAGTGCCGTGTTAACAACTCATTTACACCAGTGCTGGCGACTCTCCATTACCGTTGGAAGTAATTTAATTCTAGCCATGAAGAATAGCTTCCAAAAATATATTTCACAGAACTTGGGAAAGTATATTTAAAAGGAGATTATTAATTATAATCAGAAGCTATCTGACCTAATTACAAATAAGATAAACTATTTCTCAAAGTTAGAGTCAATGATCACATTATACTTATTGATGAAGACTAAGAGATCCACAGAAGATGGTATTGTTAGGCCTAGCCTGATGCCAGAAGCTCTCAAAAATCCACATGTATTAGTCAAGCAATCTGTGTTTATACCATCTCCTATCCAGTATAATATAAGCATTTTGAATGAATGGATAGAAAAGAATTTATTAAAGCTTATCACATTCAAAGCTGGCCTCAGACCCTTACTAGTGGCATGATGCTCAGCAAATCACATTTGCCTCAGTTCTCTCATTCAAAAAAAATGATCTGGAGAAGGAAATGGCAAATCACCTTAGTTTCTTGCCAAAAAAACCCCAAATGGGGTCACAAAGAGTCAGACATGACTGAAATTCCTGAGCAACAATTATGCATAAGGCTTATGTATACAATTATTTTTAAGTTCCTTTCCTCAAGGACCTTATATTCTAATGGGAGAAACAACATAAATATGCAGATAGTAGCCAGGAAAAGACACATCAGTAGAGACGGGAAAAAGAAGTTACTGGGATAGTGAATGGGACCAAAGCAGAATAGACTGACATACCACACCCAGCAGTAATGGCAGAACTAATTTGATCAATCCTTTACTTTGAAGAAAGTACCCATCTATCATCTTGTCTTTATATCCCAAGTACCTGGAATAATGCCTCAGATGTTTAAAATGCACTCCCATTCTACTTTTCCTTTTCTACCTATTGAAACATTTACCCCTCTTCAGGTCTGTAGTGCCAACACAATATTCACAGCGCTCATGAACACAATAAAGACCAGGATTAAATATCACACTATGTTTGATTGCAAAATATAACACATACTCCAGGTAGAGGATAGAATTGAAACATTTGTTTACATACCAGAAAACTGAATCCCAAAACCAGTAAGCCGATTCCATCATAGTACCAAAGATATGAGCCACAGCATCCTTTAGCCTTCCCATAAATCAATACAAGATCAATATTTACTCACAAGCCTCTCTCTCTCTTTGCCTGAGCACCTCTCTCTCTCCCACTGTCTCCCTGGTTCTGGCTCCCTGCTTCCTGTGGGTTCTGCTTCTCTTTAGCAAACTCCTCCCACCACAGGCTCCATGGGATTAGATTCAGCCTGTCAGAGGGCAGAGTTTACTTACAAAGCAGGGAAGGGGGGGCGGAGCCAAGATGGCGGCGTAGAAGCAGCAAGGTCCCGCAGCTCCCACACTGCCACCCTAAACACCCATAAAACATGAGCCCAGACAAAGTCTAGGAAAGTCTAGGACTCTCAGACTCACAAACATACAGAGAACACAGCTCTCGCTGAAGGCAGCTCAGCAGAAGGGGCTCAGCACCGCCGCCGGAGTGGAGGCTGGAACAGCCAGAAGCTGAGACCGCGGCCAGGCTTGGGATGGTGGGAAGGAGCTGAGCAGAGCTGCAGCGAGCATGGAGGGGTTTTACAGCCTCCAGCACCCCCACATCTGCCAAGGCGTGAGGAGCAGGACGGAGAGGCAGCTCACACCACAGAGGAGCAGAGAACGAGGATGGCCAGCCCAAAACCATGCAGCCAGGCAAGGCCCCAGGGTGGCCAGGAGGAGCAGCGGAGCCTCCCAAGCCTCAGCGTGAGTCTACTTCAAAGACAATCTAAAGCACCGGCCTGAGGGGAGCTTCGGTCAGAGACGGTTAGTG
>JAQQSW010003834.1:0-14596 GCA_028646575.1 Pseudocheirus occidentalis
AAGAACTAGCCATTTCTGGAACGGAAGCACGCTTGGAGGAACTGGCTATTCTCCCAAGCCTGCCACTAATCAACTTATATTTTGCAGCAGTATGCAGCCCTTTCCTTGGTAGTAGAAACACCTATTGGCTAACTGGATGCACAGAGGGCCAGACACCAAACTCCTCGGCACAGAGCCACCTTTGTTGAATGGAAATATAATTCCCGGTAATTCCCCCCCCCCTTTGGAATCTCACCCATGGGAGAGACGTCTTGCCTGGGACCTTCCTGAGCAGAACCCTGAAGGCTGTACCCGGGATTCCAGCGCTTGTGTGTTCAGGTGTTGGTGCTTCTCTGCTTGGTGATGGTTTCTTCTTCTTCTTTTCTCTGGTTACCTGATAATTATTAGAGTTATATTGTTCCTGCTTCTGTGTGTATTGGGACTTTGCTTTCGTTTTTCTAAAGCTGTCTTGTATTATTCTATGTATATAATTAAAATAGATACTGTTTCCTAACTGTACAGTGTGTCATTTGTGGGAACGAATCCAAACCAAAAAATACTTCCACTCAAGACAGGCAACCTTAATAAAACACACAGTAGGTCATCAAGGGGATTTGTATCCAAACTCAAATCCCAGGTCATTACACACCACCTGATTTGTGGCCCACCCTTAAGCCCCTTTTTGTCATAGCTTGAAAATTACTTAAGGCATGTCTGGACATATTGTTCAAAGCCAAGTTCTCTGACTCTTCCTTCTCTAATCAGAATTTTATATACTCTCCATGAATTATTAGTGTATAAGGTTCATTATGCAGCAGGAATCTTATCTAGGGACGACCCTGTCCTGTCCTGCAGACCAAGCAGGGCCCCCCACCCTCTTCTCTCAGAAGATGACCATAGCCTGTTCTAGGGAATTCCAGTGACCCTCCACCCTGCTCTGGAAAGCACTGACTATGGCCCTTCACCCTGTTCTAGAAGGGACTCCCATGACACAGGAAGTTGCACCCTTGGACCCTTGCACCATATTCCCAAATTGGCTCTGAGGTATATGTCTGACTAATGGCTGTTTATTTGCTTCTGTCTGTCATCCTTCTGCTAGCTCCCCTCCCTGATTGTGGTTTTAGCCTTTATAATCAAGTCTGTGCCCCCCAAAAGACCGCTACTCATTTGAGTCAATACACTTGGGGAGTCAGGGAGTTGGGGCTTGAATAACAAATCCACACCTAAATTTATCTTTAACCCAGGTCTCGGCTCTCTCTAATTCTCTGCACAACATAGGGATAGGGGAATGGGCCAAAGTGGCTCAAATCAATTCCAGACCCAGAAGGAGACAGCAGGGCAGTGTTGCTACTACTAATTGCAATTGCAAGACTATTTTTATAAAGAAACAGTCCTTGGGCAGGGCATTGCAAGCCTCACAGACAATCCTCTAGGTCACTGGAAATGGCCTCTCTGGTTGATGTTGGCCCAGTCTGAGGACAGAGGGCAACTCACCCGAGCTGGGGGTCTGCGGCTCCCAAGGGCCATTCCCTCTGGCTCTAGGATCCCTGCTGGGGCAAGGCCTTGGTACTCTGCAGGCTGAGCTGGGGAGGCTGAAGGATCACAGAGGGGCAGAGTCTCACCCTTTTCTTCAAGGTCAGAAGGGTAGCCTATAAATGAATTAACAAAGGGTCAGGCTCTGCCTTGGGGGCCTTCTCCCCAAGAGAACCAAGAGACAGAAGGGGCTTGGAATCCCAGGGGGGATGAGAGTGGTCAGAGCCTCAGTGGCTTCAGACCCAGAGATTTGTGTCCAGCTGGTCCTCTGCCCTCCCTGCACCCTTTTTCCCCAGCTAACACACACACACACACACACACACACACGCACAATGTATACAACAGACCGATTGTTTAATCCTGGGAGGAGGGAAGTTTATGAAGGTTGGGAATGGGAGGACTCTGGGATGGAGATACCAGGGAACAACCAGGAGAAACTGAGGCTGGGAGACCAAATAAAGCCTGGGATTTAGCCCCCTGGCAGGGGGTCTGAGGGCTCTGGAAGAAGAGGGGTAGGGGAGCAGGAGGCCTGAGGAAGGGGAGCACAGGTGGGGGCTGGGAGGAAAACATTCTAACCCAGCTCCTGGCAGGAAGCTCAGGGACACTGCAGGGACAGAAGCGCTCCAGGGGGACACTGAGCCTCGGAAAGCAGGAGGACCATGTCCTGGAGTGTAACTAGGAGCTGGGGAGGACTCCTGGGACTCTCTGGAAAAGCTTAGGACAGGAAATCTTCAAGGGATGCGAGACACAAGTACCCAATGCCTGGGATCTGATAGGGAAGAAGCCCAGGAGCTGCAGGTCCAGGGGAGGGGGCCTGGGAGGAGTTTTGGTTCCAACATTCGAAGTAGAGTCCTGAGGGCAGGCAAGAGTTTTGGGTCCTTACATGGTCTGAAGGAACTGAATCTTTAACCAAAAGCTGGGAGCAGGGAGACAAGACTGCGGGATCCCTGTGGTTAAGGTCTGAATTTTGGGAGAGTGACCCAGTGATAATGCCAGGAGGGTGTCCCTGGAAGTCTGAAAAGTCATTGGAAATCTGCAAAGACCTAGTGGAGGGAAGCTGATCCAACAGCCCAGCCTGGGAGGGCAGCATGGTTCCAGCTAAACCCAGAGGACACTCACCACGTGGTCAGATGAGGAGGATGAGACCCAAGGCTAGAGAAGCAGAAGTCCGGGGTTGTGGGTGTGGCTGCGGGACAGGCTCAGATCACCCCCAGGTGCTTCCAGAAGGTAGCGAGATGTCAGCTCCAGGGAAGGCAATGAGACGTCGGCACCCAGGAAGAAAGAGAGATCTAGGTTCTTATGGAATAAGGCAGGAATCCTTCAGTTGCAAGGGAAAAAGGCAGAGCAATCCCAGCCCAAGTTCCGGTTTTCAGCCAGCCCCCTGTAGGAGGGTTCTCCCAGCCTCTATCCAGCCCCTGCCGCCCCAGGATGGGCCTTTTCCTCCAATCACACCCAGGAGCTCAGGACCCTGCCTGTGTCTCCTCCCCCAGCCCTGCCTTCCCTCATCTGGAATATCTTGGCCACTGGGATGAGCACTCTCCTTCCCTACACCCCTCCCAGGCCTCCAAACTCCACCCCAGGACTCTGATTCCATTTGGGGCACGTCCCACCCAGCTGGCCATCTCTGAGAGTTCCTCCACCCCCATGCCTCCACCACCTGATTTCTTATTAGAGAAAGATGTGGCTCTGTCCTAGTCTTGAGAGCTAAAACACGGAAGAGGAAACCTCAAGATTTTAGATTCCCAAGAGGTTTACACCAAATCAGAGGTTAGTTGCAAAATAGAGGTTATTAAAAAAAAAAAATGTAGCTAGTTGGTCATCACATTCCTCCTAGTCTCAATCAGAGAGTGGGCTCCTTTAAAGTCAGGTGTGCTCTCCCAGGAGGATACTTGGCATGTTTGACACTCTGTGGGTAGATCTGCCTTTAATGCAAAACACACTTAAAATGGGACATTTAAGGTGATATGTTGAGGAGCCGTGAGAACAAAAATTAAGTGGAACCAGATCTGAATTACCCTGTTGTACTCTCTGAATCCAATCAGTCTACAGGGTCAAAACGTGGGTTTTTTGTATCTAAGCTAATTCAAGCTAAGATAATCAGTGGACTTGAGGTTATTTGACTGACAATTTGGTTTCATGTACTAAAACTAATGTTGTTTATGTTATTATTTTGCTTCTAGTTTTTCTCACTTGGGGATCTGGGGAAACCAAAGTATAAGAGAAGTTATGCTCTTAATTTTAAAAAGCGTTTTCTGGAGGGATGTATAAAGGTGCTCTTGGAAATGTTAGCTGTTACTGTGATAACTGGGACCATTTTGCTTGAAAATGAACAGCAGTAACAAGCTGCTGTTTGAGAAAATACAAAGGACCCTGTAAGTGCTTCACTGAGGCTTTCATCCTGATGGAGGAGAAATTCAGGTCAAAGGGAAGAAAAAGGAGTTGGTTATGCTGTGTCCAGCTGGTAGCACACTGAGGGCTGATCAGCAAGGCATTCCTTCCTTGACTAGAGCTGATATTCTTAGACCTTGGAATGCAGAAAAGAAGAGAAAGTCTCACACTCTCTGGAGCTGGGTACATGATCCGGTCATTCAAGAAGCATTTATGCATCAATCAATAAACACTTTTAGGCACCTGGTGGTTCGCTAAGCGCTCAGGATACAAAGCAAAATTAAACAGTCCTCCCACAAGTTTTTCTTTACACTATCACTGTTACCCTGTTCTTTCTTCTCCTGGTTCTGTTCCCATCACTTTGTCTCAGGTCCCAAAGGTCCTCCCAGGTTTATTGTTTTCTTTTAGACAAATATGAAAACGTAAATACATAATGAGAATAGAAAAAGAAACACATTACAAACTTAAATATGAAATGGGAGTAAAAATCCATGCGGCGTGCGCAGCAGAATGTGGGAGAGGATTCAGAACATGCAGCAAGACCTTTCCGTGTCAAGAAAGCCTGCATATTAAATACTGCATGTTAAGCTGAAAGCTGTCCATCTCTTCTTTGCTTCCTCCTAGCTTTTCCTTCGTTCTCTGCTGGGCACTTTTTACTTTGTTCATTTTCTTCGTTTCTTCCTCCTTCCCCTCCAGGCTACAATTAATCATGGGTCATATTTGTGTATAGGTATTTATGAACACACACGTACATATATACACAAACATACCTGCATGCATCAACACTTACTTTCCCTATAAGATTCTACTCCTAATCCTTGCTTTTATGTTTCTTGTACATCCTTTTTCCTGTCTCTCCTGAATCCTCTACTTTTACTCTTTTCCTTCCCTCCTATTACTTAAAGTTTGGCACTGCCCCCCCCCCCATAAAAATCTCTGTTTATCCTCTCCTTCCCATAAATCAGAGCACCCTCTTGTTCTTTCTCTGGTCTCTTTAGTGTCATGCCCAGGTCATTGATTTGCTCTTTCTCTGTCTGGTGCAATTGTCTGGATGTGTAATTTCTCCCAAGTACTGCTTTGCTGGATGCCATAAATGTCCTTACTTTGTCTCATTTTTGTCCTTCCCTTTAATCGAATTACTGTTTATTTCTGTTTTATTTTTTTATGCATTTATTCCAAAGGATTAGATGAACAAGTTTACAATTCATTTTAATCTCCTTTACTGCCCCCTTGCTGATTGTAATTTTTATTGTTTTAATCTGAATAGGCTGCATTTCATATTTCTGCTTCTCTAAACTTGATTATAAGGTTTTTATGCTCAGTGGTCTTTTTTGTGTAAGTACCATGGGCAATTTGGGGGAAATTTTTCCATCCCTTTCATCCCTTCACTCACATCTTAAAAAGATCTATTCATGGAATGAACTTTGCATCACTCAAATTGAGAACCTGAAAAGACCTTAGCTTAAAAGGGCCAAGGCCTTTCCCTGCATTGTGGTCCATCTCCAGGTGTCCTGATTGATACCTGGCCACTGGACCCAGATGGCTCTGGAGGAGAAAGTGAGGCTGGTCACCTTTCACAGCCCTCCCTTCCTCACTTAAACCAAAGTCAATTGAAAGTGATGTCATTATCTTCCTGATGCCAGGGTCCTCTGTGAGAATGAAGGACACACCACAATCCTCTCAAGAATCCTCCCACTCCCTCCCTATCCTCTCCCTCCTTCCTATCTCCTTAGAGTTTTATGTCTTTCTAAATTTAGAAGACTCTTATACTCTTCTGGCTATATATGCATTTTTACCCGTTGAACCCATTCCTGATGAACGGAGGTTGCCAGAACTAGAAGTTACCTTCCCCTATCTAATTCCTCTATGTTGGTTCTTCCTCTGGCACCTCATTTGTATGAGACAATCACTCTTTTAGCTGTTTCTCAATGTTTTCCTTTTGGATGTCATATGATGTTCAGGTCTCCCCCAACCTCTCTTATCAGTCACCTCTTTAGTATTAACACTCTTAGACATGTGCTCTGCATTTTATGTACATAAAAGGTAAACAGTCTATTCCTATCGAGTCCCTTGTAATTGGTTCTCTTGGCTCTTCCATGTGGAATCTTCTGTTATGTTTAGCTTATTTTTAATTTTTATCAAAGCCCTGAAATTCTGAGAATTCGTTAAATATTCTTTTTTTCATTCATGATTGTGCTTAACTTTGCTCTGTGTGATATTTTGAGCCAGAACCCCAGTTCTTTTGCTCTTTGACACATCGTGTTCAAGACCTGCAATTTTTAAGTGTCTACACTGGTAGAGCTAATGTGACTCCAATTGTGGTGCCACATTATAAAAATTGTTTTTTCCTTGTTGTTCATTATGTTTGTCATTAAGCTGAGGGTTTCTGACTATAACATTCCTGTGAGTTTTCCTTGAGGGATCTCTTTAGGTGGTGATCAGTGAATTTTTTTCTCTCTCCAATTTCCTCCCTTGTTCTCATGCTTCAGGACTATTTTCTTTAATCATTTCTTGTATTATTGTATCATGATTCATTTTTTGATGGGAGCTTTCAGGTAGACCAATTGTTCTTCTGTTTTGTCTTCCCGACCTGTCCTCCAGATTAGTTGTTTTTTCTTACACATGTTTCACATTCTTTTCTATTTTTTTGTCCTTGATGTTTTCCTTTTTTAATTTCTGGATTTCCTATCACTTCATTGGCTTCTCCTTATCCAACTGTGATGTTCAAGGAGTCATTTTCTTTCTTCACTGATCTCCTCTTCTAATTGGCTGATTTTCCTTTCATAATCTTTTTGTTTTTCTTGTACTGTCCTTATTTTTCTTCAGTTTCTCTCATTTGGTTTTCAAAGTCTTTTTTAAGATCTTCAGTGAATTCTTCTTGGCCAGGTGACCATTAGTCATTACTCTTTGGGTGGAAGATGGTGTCTTTGCTTTAGTATTCTCCTCTAAAGGAGAAGGCCCTTCTTCTCTTTTCCCACAGTAGCTTTCTAGGCTCGGATTCTTTCTCCTTTTCCTGAGCATTTTTTTTTTGGTAATACTTTAGTTTTTATAATCACCTCTAGTCCTGAGGGATGGGGAAATGGTACCTCTGGCCTCAGATACTCTTCAGTTCTTCCTTCTGACCTTGAACCCAAACTTAGTCCTCCAGCTTCATGTAAGTGCCCAAAGACAGGGGCCGCTGTTCCTATGGCTTCTGCACTTACCAGGTATGTGCTCTTCTCTCTCTAAACTTCTCCTGGCAACCTGCATAACTACTATGGATTTAATGACTATGTCTAGGTCTATGCCTCTGAAACTGTCTGATGCAGAAATTACACATGAATGAAAACATCTGATTATGAACTTTAGGTACATAGCTTAGGGCATTCAATAAAGGATTATTGTGCTCAGCAATGGGAATCCAAATGTAAAAAAAAAAAGAGAGAAAGACAATTCCTGCCACCAAAGAGCTTTTATTATAATGGGAGAAATGTATCCCACGAAAGAGAATTAAAAAGTGCATGAGCCTTGGGGGAGGGGAGCAACCTTGAATTCAATTCTTTAAATATTACCAAGGGGTCACTAAGTGCCAGACTTTCTCCTAAGTACTGGGGACACAAGAAGAGGCAGAATTCAGACCCTGTCCTGAAGGAGGTTACAATCTAATGGAGGAGATGGCATGCAAACAAATGCATGCAAACCCAGCTCTACAGAGGATACATACGAAACCGTTAAGAGGGGGAAACCCTGGAATTAAGAGGGGCTGGGGAAGGCTTCCTTTAAAAGACAGGACTGTAGTTGTGACTTAAAGGAAGCCAGCAAGGTCAGCTTCAGAGTGGAGGAAGGACAGTGTTCCAAATAGGAGAGAGCCCAAGAAAATGTCCAGAGCCAGGAGATGTAGTGCCTTGTTTGTTGAAGAGCCAGGAGGCCAGCAGCCACTGGGCCAGAGAATATGGGTCGAGAATGAAAATGAAAAAGACCACAAATGTAGTAGAGGAGTACATTATGCAGGGTTTTCAATGTCTTAAAAATATTTATTTGATCCTGGAGGTCCTAGAGAACCTAGAACAATGTGAAGGAGTTTGCAGATCCTATACATGATTGTATGCCACCATGGGGGGGTCGGGTGAGGGATGGGGAGGAAGGGGAGAAAAATCTATAACTGAAGTGACTATGGAACAGAATCTTGTAACCTAAAAGTGAACAAACAAGTTAATTTAAAAATAAATTAATTAATTAAAAAAAAAAAAAGAGGCTTCCACTCTACATCAGGGTTATGATGAAGGAGACAGATGCAGGGTAGAGAGAAGCCAGGGTAGCTGACTACAATGTATCAAGGCAGGGCATATGGTGAGTCCTCATGGTCCTCCCTCTCCCTAGAAGGAAAGGAATTGTTGACTCCCATCCCATCTAGCCTATGGAGCAGTCAAGCTGCCTGGCAGAAGGGGGAAGGTAAGCTACAAAGGAGCTCCTTTGAGACCAGTCCTACCCACTGCCCCAAAGTGGGTTCTTTTCTTTCTCTTGAACTCTGGGTGCCATCAACAACTGCCTCTTGCACACCTCACCTTAGTGCTCTCATTGAAGGCTCAACGTGCCCCAAATGAAATAGATGAACATTCCCTTGCAAGATGCCCCTTTATCTTTCCTTTTCCTGTTGAGGTCATTGCCATGCTCCCAGGCACACAGATGGGAGGACCCAGCGCTACCTGCAGTTTTTGCCCTTACATCATCAGTCCTTTATCTAACCACTTGCTAACTCTTGCAGTTCCATCTTCTCAACATCCCTCTGAACCACCCCCTTCTACCTGCTGCCAAGGCCAACTCCCTAGTTCAGCTATTCACTACCTTTCCCCCTTGTGATTTGAAAAGACGCAACCGCCTCAAACACTCTCAGGATGGCTCCCTCTGGCCACCTGGGCATTGCACACACTGTGAATCCTGTGATTAAACTCAGGCCTCAAGCCAAGGCATGGGATGAGGGAGAAACCAGAAGAGCATGTCATGCTTCTTGTCTTCAGAAGACAGACAAGGCAAAAGGAAAGGGGCTAATGCCAAGGGTAGGGACAAGAGAGGCATGCTTGACCATCCCCTAGTCTGACCTAGAATGCACTAGAAAGGCAGGTCTGCCAGGTGAAAGTGGGGTATCATGACTGAATGGAGGGAGTGTCCATCAGACAGTAGGAGTTTGATCAGCAGCCAGAATGAACTACTTTTTGTGTCTGTGCGTCAGCCTGCATTGGCCATTCCCGCACAGGGTGAAAAGGAAGGGCAAAGTAAAGGTTAGTGTTTCCCTCAAGGAGGACCAAGGGATGGAGATCTGAAAGCCTTAGGTTAAGACTTTGGAGAAAGAACGGTGGCCACCAGGAGAGCCAGCATGGAGAGGATGTCTCACTGGGCGGACAAGGTCCAAGCCTGCGAACAGTCTGGATCAACCCAGTGCCTGAAGGAGGATGGAAGAGAACAAACATTCATTTGATCCATTTGAAAAGACTACAAGCCAAGCCCAAAGTGGAGGGAGTGTTGGTGCATGGTTTGCTTTTGCAGATGACTGTGCTCTTAAGGCAGCCTCTGACACTTAGAAGCAACAAAGCATGGGTCAAGGCTCTGCTGCATGTGCTAATCCTGTGCTGACTATTAATACCAAGAAAACACAGGTTCTCCACCAGCCAGCACCACACCGTCCTTACCTGGAACCAGCGTTCACAGCACAGCGAGAAGTTCTGAATGCTGTGGATAAGTTCACACACCTTGGCAGTGTACTTTCCTGAGATATAGATATTGATGATGAAGTGAGCATGTGCCTTATCAGAGCTAGCTCAGAGTTTGGGAGGTTCCAAAGGAAGGATGGGACAGAGGAGGTATCAGACCAGCTACCATACTGAACATCTTACGGAGCCTTGGTGATGAGCTCACTGTAGTAGGCCTGGGAAACCTGGTTAGTCTTCCAACATCATCCTAGGAAACTGAATCACTTCCAGTTGAATTGTCTTAGGAATATTCCGAGCATCCCCTGGCAGTATAAGGTACCAGACACTGAGGTCTTCACTGCAACTCACCTGCCAAGCATTCAGACACTGCTTCTGGGAGCACAACTCCCATGGACTGGCCATGCTGTTGTAATGCAAAACAGGCTTGTCAGACAGTCTGTTGTTGTGGAGAACTCACACAGGGCAGGCAGTCACATGGTGGCCAGAAGGAGTGATACATGGATACTCCCAAGGTCTCCCTTAAGTTCCTTAGGACTGATTGTGTGATATGAGAGACACTGGGACTGGACCCCTCAGCCTGGCATGCCCATATCAGAGAAGGGGCCGTGCTCTATGAGCAAAGTAGAATCAAATCAGCTCAAAGCAAGTGCAAGATGTGCCAATTTGGAGAATCCAGGCTAAATGGTCACACAGACTATTCGTGCCCAACCTGTGGAAGAGCATTCCAAGCTCCTATTGGACTGACCAGCCACACTCAGACACATTAAAACTTGACTCCAACATAGTGAAGTCATTTTGTTCCTCTTCCAGAACCAAGGAAAACAACCACCGCACTGTACACCAGCTCCTCTCCTTGGTGCTTTACAGATACCCCCCTTTGTCCTCAGAACAGCCTCACAAGACAAATACCATCATGATTTTACTGTCATGCAAACTCAGGCAAAGGTCAAGTGATTTGTCCAGTCATGTCCAGGTCACACTTGAACTCAGGTCTTCCCAGTCCCAAGCCCATCAGTCTCCCCCCTGGGCCATTCTTCCTTGGCCAGAACCCTCCTGTTCAGGAGCTTTGGGTTACAGAAAGCCCAGGAGGCCCACCAAGTGAGCAGATCATCAAGGGGCCACCAGGTCACACAACAGTACAGGCTCTAGCTGCACCAGGGGACAGGCAGTTCCTGAGGGTCAGACAATCAGTCTCAAACCTGCACAAACAGCTTCCTGTGTGTCCAGATCCGGGCTCTTTGACACAAAGAAAGGCAAAGACTGGAAGGAGGGGCCAAATCTTTCCTAGCTCTGAAGGAGCTCACAGCCTCAGGGCAAAGACCACAGGTGACCAGCAGCCATTGATGGGCTACACTGAGGTCTTCTCAGAGAGAGTTTATCAGTCTCCTTAGTAAGAGCAGCAGTGGAGGCCACTGGCCAAAGGCAAGGAAGCCACCCTGAGGCCACAGGGCCAAGATGCTTAGAGAGGTAAGCAACAGGCCTTTCCAGGGTCCAAGGGACTGAGTGAGGACCCCTTCAGCAAAGCCCCTTGCCACATCCTACTGGCCTAAAGCTCCCTCCACTATCACTTGCTGTCATGGCAAGCCTTGTGGTTTAGAATACTGTTTCAAGGACTCCAAGCAGTAAGCCCGTCTAGGAGGCTTAGAAAAACTGGCATAGAAAGAAAAAGTGGTTTGGAATCAGTGGTCCTGGGTTCAAATCCTGTTTCTCCTAATTCATTTGCTGTATGACCTTTGGTAAATTATTAAACTTTCTCTAGGACTCAGTTCTCTCATTAAAAACATAAAAAAGGAGACAGAACTAGGTAGCCTCTGATTCCTTCCTTCTCCAGATGTATGATTTTAGAAACTAGCCGTATGATCCCGGGCAAAGGAGAGCCAGCCTGCCCGAGTAGGCGGATCCCTGGGCTTGGAGCCTGGAGCACCTGAGTTCAGATCTTGCCTCAGGTCCTCACAAGCTGTGGGATTCTGGTCATGTCACTTAACTTCTCTGTTCCTCAGTCTCCTTACCTGTAAAATGAGGTCTCGCTTTTCTTCAAAGGTCCCTTTCCCCATTAAATCTATGATCTAAAAATTTAAAAAAAAAACCAGTTGCCCTCATTAGTCACATACCCTACATGACATCTGTGATCCCTTGTTGTCCTAAATTCATTATCTTATGGTTTGAGATCAGGCTCTTCCCCTTCCTGGGCCTCAGTCTCCTCACCTGTAAAGTGAAGGAAGTTGAGCCCGGTGACCAGCTGAATTCAGTAACTCAGTCTTCTCCTCCTGTCCCCCAGACGCCCAAACACGGCCAGGTCTGTCCCAGGCATCCCATCCACCTTGGATAGACAGCCGGATTGGGGGGAGTCCTCGAGGGCAAGCCTGGTTCCAGGAAGAATGCCAGCCTGGAGCCCTTCCCAGATTTCCAACCACATCTCTGGCCCGGCCCCGTGTGAGAGGAGGGTTGCTGAACTAGGAGACCTGTCCTGCCAGGACTGCAATCCCACAGTGATTTCCACATAGCCGGGAAGGACTTAACTCATGTCCCTTCTGATGTCCGTGGGCTTAGAGCCGGTCATCAGTACCCACTGTGAACGTGTGAGAAGAGAGGTGGCCTTCAGATACACCAATGTAGCATGTGTCACCTGAAGTGTGGTCCCCACGACCTTTACTTTACCAATGTGGAAATTCTGTCAGCATTTCCGTGGACCTTCCAGCCCTGGAGGCCAGCCCCTGTCTGACTGTCTTCATGTCCCATCTTTGTTTCTTTGTGGGCGACCCCTTTTTCCAGGTTATCAATGCCCATGGGTAGGTTGAGTCAATAAAATGAAATTACAATTGTAACTGTCATAAAATGGAAGTAAGAAAACTGGGAGGCTAATACACTATTGGTGGAGTTGTGAAGTGATCCAACAACTCTGGAGAACAATTTAGAAGTAAACTGAAAGGGCCATCAAACTGGGCGTGCTCTCTTACCTGACAGTAACAAAACTAACTCAGTATCAAGAAGAAACAGTTTTTGAAAGGGCGAAGGACCAAGTTATGGAAGAGTATTCTGAAGAGCTCTTTTTGTGGTGGGAAAGAACTGGCGACTGAGGAGATGCCCAGTAATGGGGACATCTTTACAACTGTGGTATAGGATTACAATGGAATTTGATTGTGCTATGAAAAATAACAAACAGGATGACTTCGGATGCACCTAAAATGACTTACATAAACGGATGCAGAGTGAAGTGAGCAGAACCAGGAGAACATTGTGCAGAGTAACAGCAAGAGGATCATCTGAATAACAGTGAATGACTTAGGTCTTCTCACAGTCCCATGATCTGAGACTATCTCAAAGGACACAGGATGAAAAATGTTACTCACTCCATAGAAAGAACTGGGCATGAACACTGATTTAAAGCCTGCTGTTTTTCATTTTCTTTCTTTTTAGTTCAAGTTGTTTTTTTCTTCACAAAATGACTAATATGGAAATACTTTACATGACTGCAGATGAATTCTATTTCTGATGGCTTACACACTGTGGGGGTGGAAGAGGAAGGAGGCGGTTTGAGACTTGGAAATTCAAAATTTAGAGGGAAAAAATGAATGGTAAAAAGGTTTTATTTGTCATTCAGGAAAAACGAAATGTTATTTTTAAAAAGACTTATGTCCAGTAGCAGAAGGGTTGCCAGTAGATACAGCACCAAGTCAAGAGTGAGGAGGACCTGAGTTCTGTTGCACCTCACTTACTAGCAACCTGAACCTAGGAAAGTCACTTAAAGCTGTTAGCCTCAGTTCCTGGGAAAGGAAATGGCAAACCGCTCTAACATCTGTGCCGAGAAAATCCCAGGGAATATCATAGAGTCAGATCTGACTTAAGTAATTTTTAAAAAGCAACAATAAATAGCTATTCCCAAACAGAGAAATGATCATAGGACATGAACAAAGAATTCCCAAAAGAAGTGCCAAGTATTCCCAACAACAGGAAAAAAAATGCTCCAAAGCACTAACATGAGTAAAGCAAACAACACTGAGGTGTCACTTCATACCCTGAAAAACCACGAAAAATGACCAAAACTGGCAGCAGTGTTGGAGGGGTTGTGGGAAGATGCCCACACCAGACAATGCTGGGGGAGCTGGGAAGTGGTAGAAGATCGTGAAGGTCTGGGACACTTAGGACTTCTGTGACCCTGGTAAGTCACTGAACCTGTGTTTGCCTCAGTTTCTTGAACTGTGAAATAAAGATGATAAGAAGTCCTCCCTTATAGGGCTGCTGGG
Organism: Pseudocheirus occidentalis; assembly: GCA_028646575.1. Taxonomy (NCBI): domain Eukaryota; kingdom Metazoa; phylum Chordata; class Mammalia; order Diprotodontia; family Pseudocheiridae; genus Pseudocheirus; species Pseudocheirus occidentalis. The sequence continues at coordinate 13,832 of JAQQSW010003834.1, forward strand.
AAGACAGTCAGAAATGGATTTGGGGGAGAAGGTAACTCATTGCATTTAGTCTTTGCCTTCAAGCCTGATGTGTCCTTGACAAAACCTGAGCGTCTTCATTAGTATCCCCCACCTCTCACACTGGAAAAGAAAACCCCCCAGGGCTTTGAACAGTTCCTCAGTTTTAGCCCCTTTCCTAAGTCCTCTCTAACAAGGGGAGGGCCTTCACAAATGCTAATACACTAACAGCTAAAGTAGGTCCTCTTTTCTTTGGTCTGGTCCAAACAGCTCTGCTAAGGGCCAGTGAACCTGTGAGGGTGACCCAGAAGCCAACTTCACCTCTTTTCTTCAGTTGTTCTATTTTCCAGAAATGCTGAACTACAGCATGCAGGAGGCTGGAACCCTGGCCAACCCCAGCTCAGAGCATTGGCCCCATTCCAGCCTCACTGCCTTCTCACTGTGCCCTTGAGAGTCAAACCAGCTACAAGACAGGAGGGGTCAGTGTCCACAGGACAGATAAAGTGTTTGTGAAGTTCAGACCCTAGAGGACCAGCAGAGCATCCTGCCTTCAAGGTTCAGTCTGGAGGGCTTGGCCAAAGGGGCAAAGGGGAGGGGGGAGCAATTCTAAGGCAGCGGGAGAGGAGTGCTAGTCATGGATACAGGGAGCCAAACAAGACCTCCAGAGGGAAGAGGAAGGAGTGACTTGGGCATTCTTGTGCCTCAGGGGTGATGAGGGTGTTAGGGCTAAGAGAATTCACTTACCCAATTAAAAAAGCTTAGAGGAAG
>JAQQSW010003836.1:0-14595 GCA_028646575.1 Pseudocheirus occidentalis
CCCCCCCCCCCCCGCCCCATTCACACAGCTTTGTTTCCTAAATTGAAGACATACTGCAAAACGACTTTACAGGAGACAGCTACAAAGCCACTGAGTGCATTTTTTATTTCCTCTCCAAATAGCTACATCTCTTGCTGTCAAAAGAATTTAAAGATGAACAAAGAAAAAATATGAATCTGATTGAGGAAAAAATATGGAAAAAAGTCAACCCCAAAAGACTACAGAAGCATAAAAAAGACGTTATACACATACAGAGGTGGTTAGTCATTGTTACTGTAATCTTGGAACTTTTGTGCCCAGGACTTCTAAAGTATGATTCTCACAGAATCCAATAGTTCATTTTATTTTGAAAGGTTTGTTTGTGAATAAATAAGTCTATGAATATCACACACTTCACAGAATCCAGAAATAAATCAGTTAGAGAAAAATCCAAGATAAGTCAGTTTAAACTGCTTCACTGAAGTGAGAAAATAAAATTATAAAATACTTCATTCTTAATGTATAATGAACTATGTATCACCAAGTGAACATGACTAAAAAATCTGTCAGTCACCAGAAAGGCTAGGAAATAAAATTACTGGACCTCTACACTGGAAGCAAGCAAAGACTCCAAGAACCTTCAAGAGGTTCTCTAGGAAAGGCATCATCATGTGGTAGAAACAGTGCTAGACTGGAGTCAGAGGACTGCGGTTTTGCCGCTGTAATTTACTCTTACCTGAGTGATCCTAAACACATAAGTTAGCATTGCCTATATCTATTGCTCCTAAAATTCCTTTCAATGACTAAGTAATCTTGAATTGCTTGACACCAAATTCTAGTACACTGTATTATATAGTGTTTGCATGTAGATTAATACAATATTAACAGTTACTTTTTCAGCATGGACAAAAGTCCCAAGAAAATAAAGTTTAGATATGCACAGATGAATCTAAGCAAACACAGGAAAATGATTAACACAAGTCTTTAATATCTGTTGTACTTTATAAAATAAGCATTTTGAGATTTCAAATAAAAACCATTTCTTCTTTTTTGCATAATTTCTATAACAACTTATTTCTATGACAAACTGATATTCCAAATTATACCATTTCATAACTACCAAAAATACTAATGCTAATTTCTAAGTCTGACCATGTCACTCAATAAACTCAATAAACTCCAATGGTTTACTATTGCTTCTAGGATCAAGTATAGACCTCTTTTGATGAGCTTTTAAAGGCCTTCTTAACCTGGCCCCAATCTAACTTTGCAATTTTATTAGACATTACTCCCTTTCCCACCTCCACAGTCTCCCCAAACTGATCTTCTTATAGTTCCTCACACATGACACACCCATCTTTGTGTTATGGCAATGGCTACTCCCCCCATGGAGCCAAGGCTGTGTTCCCACTTCACCTCTACTTCTTAGAGTCAACTCTTCCTTCAAAACTATTTTCAAGTCGTACTTTCTACATGAAGCATTCCTCATTCACCCCCCTCTCCCATATTTGTTTCATACAAACTAATTTATGTACATATTGTCTCTTAATAAAGTGCAAGTTCTTTGAGGGCAGGGATTATTTGATTTATGCCTCTATTCCTATCACGGAGCATAGTAGGTAACACATGGCTGGCATTTAACAAATGTTGGTTGACTGATTTAAGTTCCAAGTACAATTCTGATCAACACTGGAAATTGTTGAACTGCAATTGTAAATGAATCTAATCAACATCTGAGCTCTGTGCTGGAGCAGACTCACAGTTGCTCAATGAATGAGAGAGTATAAAGACTGTTTGTTCAATAGCTAGTAAGTCCTTCTCTCTAAATTCCTGTTAATTCAGAAAATTTGATATCCCAAGTAGAAGGCCACCAAAATTTCTCTTCTACCACCATCAGCCTACTGTATCACCCCTTCTACTGCAGCCCAGTACTTTCTGTACACTCATGGGGCTCTGCTCTTCTCTCCCACTGTGTCCTCTTGACACCACTCTGTTGTGAGAGAGCAAATACCCTACTTATACTATTAGACTTTTCCTCTAACACTTCTCTTACTTCTTTGTAATCGCCTGTTCCCCCCTCCCCCCACCAAAAAAAACCCCTCCAACACCCTGACTTTCTGGTCATCTCCAGTCTTAAATGTTCTCTTATCTCTCCCTCCCCACACCCACCATAAGAGGCTTAGGAGAATGATCCAGCTTAGTCCTTGTTCTTTACTGCCTCTTCTAGACCCCTTCCCTTTACCTCATCTAGATTTAGGATCCAGTTCAGACCCTACTAGCAGTTTACCAACCCACAAATCGTTTCCCTTCTCTTCTCAAGTGCATGTCTTTGTCTTTAGCCTAACCCCTTCCCTCATACTTGGGAGCTTCAACACACATATACAGGCATGCCCCTTTCAGATTATGCGGACTGAAAATCTAAAGACAAATGTGAGACTTGCACATAAAACAATACCAATAAAGAAGGCAACTGAACTAGAGCAAAGACTGCCTTAATAACTCGTTTTTCAGACACTCATCTGCACAAGACCAATAGGAGACCTTTTAGAGTTAAAAAATGAGGGAACCCTGAAGTCCACAACTGTTGTGATTATTGGGCAAATATCTGTTGTGTGGTCACAGTCTAGTCTGTTGAGATAAGGATCTAGTAAATGAGCTGGTTGATCACTGTAAGAGTGATCTCTCATTAAGGGGCCCCTAGCTTTAAACAGGAAGGCTGCCAAAGAAAAACCTCAGAGCTGGTGGCAAAAGAGAGGCTGTACCTATTTACATTGTCATCAGCTGCCCGGGGAAGTGAAAACCCTTAGCAGTCAGCTATGGGGGCAGAACTGGGGATGCTTCTGTGCCATACCCTCCCACTCTCACCCCCTAACGGGTCTTGGTCCTTTATGGCAGCAAGGAGGCCCAACCCAGAAGGAGTAAAACAGCCCAGTCTAGGAAAGAGCAGAGCCATACTTCCCATATAGAAGCCACACCCAGTGGTGAATTTTATAATAGGGACACTAAATAGAGAGACTCCAGAAGCCCACAGCTCTAGAGGTGTGATCCTACAAGTCTACTTCACTTCCATGGTCTTTTAAGTTTGTAACTGCTTTCCTTGTGTATATCTGGAGAGTACACTCTGGGTTTACAGGTGCAATCTTACCTAAGTATTGCTTTGCTTTTTGTATAAACGCCTTAATTGGAAGTTAATGAATCAGAGAGCTGATCTGTTTATGAGAAGTAGGTAGTAGAGGAGTTACAACGTAGGCAATAAGCTACTCACAGGGTAACCCACAGAACCCAGAGAGTAGTATCTGGCATCACTCTGGGGACCCAATATGCTGGCATGGCTGGAGAGGAAGACCAAGGAGCCTAAGGAGGGCAGGGAGGGGAATGTCAAGGGAACATTCATCACTCATACTCCTTAAGCATGTTAGCCTCTCCTTTCATCAAGTTTAATTCCCCCAACCACCACTTTCATTCCACTTTAGCCACACATATGGTCATATACTTGATCTCATTATTCTCTGACTGTCCCATCTCTGCAAACAAAACTCTGAAATTCCTCTATTTGGCCACAACTTCCTGTCCTTCCATCTAAACATCTTCATTCCCAGTAGTCACTCTGTTTCTTCATGTCTTCCCAGTCTATCACCCTATTCTTTTCTCTTTGAAAATTTCATGGTATCTTCTGCCCTGGAGTCCCTTGCTGCCTTGTTCATCTTCTCCAACCCCTCAACACTGGATTACTCTCACCACCTACCTTCTTCACTCATTCTTACTCACGAGCTGCTGAATTCTGCTGGAGAAGTTGAACAACAATGCTAACCATCTCCATTACAAATTTATACCATCTAATTTCAACTGGGCCATTACAGCTCTATGGCAATCCTCTTCCTTAATTATTTGAATTCCAACTACACTCCCTAAAGCATCTGTTTCAAACCTTCTCTCCTCAAGCTACCTACATACCTTCTGTCTCTTCCCTTTCATCAGAGGAGCTTGCCACACATTTTAATTGAAAAAATAAGGGCATCTATAAGACGCTCTCAAACTCCCTTAATATTTCCCTCCATTCTCATTCTTCGCAAGACCTCCAGAAAGAGGTTGCCCTCCTTACCAAGAACCAACTCTACTCCCTACATCCTTGATCCTATCTCTCCCTCTACCACAATCTCCTACTGAGCTTGCCACCTTTGATCATTCTTTTTTAATTTCCTTCATAATTTTCAATCTTAATCCACAGCTCTTTCTCTACTACCTACAAGCATGCCCAAATCTTTTGGAGACCTTGAAAAAAAACCTGACTGACTCGGCATCACTTCAGGTGGTTGTCTTACATTGCAACCAAACTCCTAGAAGTACCAGGAAGGACCTTCTGCAGTGGTAGTTTGAATTGAATCTTGGAGAAAGCCAGGAATTCTGAGAAACAGAGGTGAAGAGGAAGAGCATTCCATGCATGAGGGACAACCAATGCAAAGGCATAGTGACAAGAGACAGAGTCTCATGTGTGAAGTATAGCCAGAAAACAAGTATGGCTGGACTGCATGATGAGTAGATGAGAGTAATATGCAAGAAAACTGGAAAGATAAGAAGGTGCCAGGTAGGGAAGAGCCATGGCACTGCAGTTTACTGAGGAGGGGGTCACACCTGCATTTTAGACAGATAACCCTGATAGCTTTGTGGAAGATGTTTCTCCTCGGAGTGGGGAGAGACTTGTGACTTTGATCAGTTAGGAAGCTACTGCAAAAAGTCCAAGAGAGAAGTGATAAGGGTTCGAGCTATAGTGGTGACTAATCAAATGTGAACACTTCTGTTGGCCATTTAAAGACCTTCACAATCTGGTTTCTACCTGTCTTTCCAGACTAATCTCATATTCCTTCTCTTAATGCACACTTATGTTCTAACCAAATGGGCCTACTTGCTAGGACAGGGTGCAGTGGATCAAGTGCTGGTCCTAGGATAAGGAAGACCTGAGTTCAAATTCAGCCTCAGAAACTTGCTAGATGTATGACCCTGGGCAAGTCATTTCCCTTGTGTGCCTCAGTTTCCTCATCTGTAAAACGGGGGTGATAATAGCCCTTACCTCCCAAGGCTGTCATGAGGATCAAAGGAAATAATCATTATAAAGTACCTGGAATGTAGTAAACACTATATAAATGTTATAATTACTCTTGTCATTATTCCCTGCACATGGTAATCCATTTCCCATCTCCATGTCTTTCAATAAGCAACCCTATGTTAGAAATGCTCTCCCTTCCTCCTCACTTCTGTCTCAAAGAATCTCTGAGTACCACCTCCTACGGGAGTCATTTTCTGATCTCCTCAATTGCTAATTCCCACAAAAAATGACTTGTACCTGCTTTGTATCTATGTTGTATATGCTCACCTACACACATGCTATTTCCCTCCAGTAAAATATAAGCTCTTTAAGGGCAGACCAGGCCCTTTGCACGTTTTGTTCATTTCTCCAGTGCCGTGTAGCACCTGATATACAGCAGACCTCTCAATAAATGCTTGTGAACTTAATACAAACTAATCCATTTTCTGAAATGTTTTTGAGTTTAACAGTGTATTTCAAGAAAGAAAATTTTATCAGTCTTCGACTTTATTTTGTGTCCTCTCAATAGCCCACCAAACACAAAAACAAAACATGTATAAACGTCAATAAGCAACTACAAGGACCTATCACCCTAGTCAAAATACATGCAATCCCTAAAGTTGCATTTGGTACCTATGAAGGTAGTACTGAAACAGCTACGGTTATGGCTCTGCAACACTCTCCAAATTAACTCTGAACTTCATCCTTCAAGCATTTGCTGAACATATATGATACGCATGAGGGGCCTTGAAGGGCAGTTGGACATTATCCAAAAGATAGTACAAAAAAAGAACTCCAAACTATCAACAATTATATAGAAAAATATTCCAAATCACTAATAATAAGATAAATTAAAATTAAAATTAAAACAGCTCTAAGGTTTCACCTCAAGTCCATCAGAAAAAAAGAAGATAAGCTACAATGATCTTTTTTTCTTTCTTTTTTACTACCCTGCCCATTGGAGGGGAAAAATGAAATGAAAACAAAGTCCTGGTAACAAATAAATCCATAGCCAACAAAAAACAAAATCAGGGAATGTTCTTTAAGGGAAGAGTTTAAATCAAGTCCTGAAGGAAATGACAAATCTGGCAGAAAGGAGCAAGACATTTTGGGCAAGGGGAAAAAGAAAAGAGGAACTCTTAGGATATATGGGAGTTATATATAGTAAGAACCAGTGGCCTTCACCTTGAGTTAGTATGAGGAACTGGGAAAAACTGGCAGTGCCTGCATGGGGCTTATAATGTTTAATTTTTCTGACATTCATGGCCAAGTAATTATCTATGCTCTAAGTGTAGGCTGACATCCCTCCTACAAGAAAAGATAAAAAGGTTCAAGAAGTCTACCCATGCTATAGGTTATCAGGAAGAATGAAACGTTTCTTTAAAAAAAAACCAAACAAACCACAAAATAAGAAAGACAGCATTCACTGTGAAAAAGAAAAAGGATCTGAGCTGGGAATCCTGACCGGCATCAAGAACATCTAGGGGAGAAGAATACCTCAAAGAACAGACACGGATGAAGTACTCTAAACACTTAATGCTAAAAACCAGGTATAAGACTTATTCCCAATGAGAAAGAAGCTAAACACTCTGAGGAGAATGCACCTGCTTGTTGTCCAAGGAATGAGGATGCAGATTCATAGGCACATTTAGGAGAAGATAACCAGCAGTATTGGTTGGAAACTGCCTGAAGGGCACAATGAAGCAATTATTTGTTAACCTGTTAAAAGCAATAGAGAGGCCTGATGCATTCCCAGGGTGTGAGTCTAGGGGATAATAAAGAATCAACCACGACCAGTCAAACCAGATGAGGATGAACATTACTCACTTCTGGTGATTCCCACATGAATCAAATGAACACTGCTAAAGATTACAGAGTTATGGGTAAGAAACTAAAGATCTTAAGGACAGAAACAGTATTTTTATAGGACCACAGAGTTAAAACTTTAATGAGCATTAGAAAACCCCTCATTTTATAGATGAGGAAAAAATGGGATCCACAGGTTAGGTGACCTGCCTGGAAACCTAGGGGTGGTAAACAGCAAATTTAGGATCTGGATCCTAGTTTCTCTGACACTCTCCACCCCCCCCCCCCCAACCCTAACAACAACAACAACTGCACTACTACCAATCAAAGATACAGATTCCAGAAAAGAAAGGCAGATTTGAGTAGTCAATGGCTAGCTAAGAATACAGGAATGTCTAAGAATGAACTCAAAGGCAGCTAGGTGTTACAGAGTTACTTTATCCTAGAGTCAGGAACTGGAGTTGTTGAGAAAACCTAAATTCAAATCTCACCTCAGACACTCAATAACTATATGGCCCTAGCTGGGCAAATCATTTAACCTCTGACTTAAGTTTCCTCATCGCAAAATGAGGATAATAATACCATCTACCTTCCAGAGTTGTTGTGAGAATAAAATGAGATAATATTTGAAAAGTGTTTTGCAAACCTTAAAGCGCTATATAAATCTGACCTATTAATAAATGCTAGCTATTATTTCTGGACCATAGTTTAAAACATCTTGATCAGGGATAACAGGTACTAATAAAAACAATGAAAGGGATGGGAGAAAAGTATTTATAAATATGCATGAAGTTAGATACCACGGTTATGGTTATAAGGAAAGAAGAATAGAAGAGATACTGAGATCACAAGACAAAACCTATAAAGGAAACAGCATTAAATCTCATGGTCTTCAGAGGTCAAAAAATAAATTCAATTCAACGTGCATTTATTGCCAATGCACAAAGTACTGGTAAGAAGTGAGGTGAACTAAGAATTCTAAGTCAAGAAAGCACATTTGAATTTATAGGCATCACTGAAATTTGGTAGAATGAAGCCTATGACTAGAATTGGGGATGAAATAATCCAAATCCAAAGGATTAGATAATAAAAAGGTGTAAGTAATGAGGGAGATGAGATGGAATGCCACTGCATATTAAGGAGTTATATTCCTATAAGAAAATCCAGGAACCAGAGTGGGAAGCATTCAGACAGAGATTAACAGAGGCAGAAAGAGAAGTGATACTTTCGATGGAGAAGACTACAGACCACCTGGAAGAGAAACTAGATGAGTCTGTCAAATATACATCATGACAGGCACAGAGAGGCATGATATAGCTATAGTAGAGGAAGTTCAATTAACTGGGTATCTTTTGGAATTTTCTCTTTGCCCAAAGCAAAGTTACTATTAATTTCCTGACTTGTCGTAATGACAATTTTATCCTTCAGTAAGTCAACAAGCATTTATTATGCACTTACTATATGCCAGGTATTGTAAGTAGTGCAAATGCAAATAAAAGCAAAAGAGAAAGACAGTCTCTAACTGTCTAACAGTGGAAGACAACACATAATGGCATATATTATAATGGCACATAATCAAAGTAGGAAAAAGAAGGTATCAAGAGTAAGGAGTGGAAAACCCAGAGAGGAAGGAAGACATGGCTGGTCAACCAAACAATCAGAGAAAAAGGCTAAAGGAACAGTCTGGCAGGAATTGACCAATCAGCAGAAGAGGCCACAGGAACATAGGGAACTTGAAGGATTCAGCAAGAGTTGAGCCACAGAGGAATGAAGATAAAAGGTAAAGGAATCAACAAGGTAAACATCTATCATGGATCTCTGACTTTTACCAGAAAAAAAAAACGTGCAAAAGCAGAAATGGCAGGAACTTTGGAGGGAAGCCCCACACTAGAATTTGTGGAGAGGAGAGAAAAGGCTAGTCTGACACATACCCTAGATTTTAGGAGAACAAATCTGAGAGTGCTCCGATAAAGGAGAAGGAGGATCCTGCGACCTAAAATTCTACAGGGGAAACATACCAGGAGTGATGGGAAGCTCTGAAGAATGAAATGCTGAAGATACAAAGAGAGAGGTTTGACAAAGAAGAGAGAATTGTCTAAAGAATGCACAGGACACTCATAGAACAACTAGGTTCTGGAAGATGACCACAAAAGCACAGAGAATGTTCAAGAATAGTATCAGAAGTCTTAAAGCTCATAATTAGCCAGTGCTATTAGAGTAGCTAAGGGCAACAAAAAGAGGGTTTCCCCCATTAAAAAAAAAACAAAACTACTGGGAAAAGAGAAAGTTAAAAAAGAGAATGGAATAGGATGGATGAAAGGATGATGTAATGGATAAAAAGAGAAGATAGTGCTCTTCAGCTCTTCTTTACTTCTGCTTCCTCTGGTAAGAATGATCTTTAGATTGGCAGAAACTAGGGAAAAGAAGCGCAGGATAAGAAAGTAAGCTAGCACCTGGCTGCTCTTGGTAACATGAAGTAAGTAAGCCCATATCAACCATATACTAAGTTGCAATTGTTGATCTTCTGTCAGTGATTTCTGAAAGAATCTGGAAAATGGGAGAGTAGTCACAGGACTGGCCAAAAAAAAAAAAAAAGTCTTGATTTTCCAAAAAACAGAAAGAAATAAGCATTTATAGAGTACCTATGTGCCAGGCACTGTGTTAAGCCTTTTTACAAATTTTCTCTCATTTGATCCTCACAACCTTAAGAGATTGGTGCTTAATTACTCCCATTTTACAGTTGAGGAAATTGAGTCAAACAGAGGTTAAATGACTTGCCCAAGGTCACACAGATAGTAAACATCTGGGGCTGGATTTGAACATAAGTCTTTTTGACACCAGACTCAGGACATATATCTACTGTGCCACCAGCTACCTCTGAAAAAGAAAAAGAGCCTGTAAGACTCACTTAAGTTCCTGGCAAAATTCTCAGACGTGCTATTAAAAAGGGAATATATAAGAGAAAAAAGTGGTGATCACAATGAAACAACATGATTATATCAAAAGCAGGTCATGATGCACTCCATTTTTTTTTACAAGATGGAATGGTGTCAGCACTATTTACTTAGATATAAGCAAAGCAATGGACAATTAACCAATCCACCAATGAACAGCCATTTAGACATGCTAAGTGCTGGGAATGCAAATACAAAAATGATGTTCCCACCCTTATCCCTACCAAGAAGTTCCCATTCTAGTGACAGGATCAAAATAAGCTAATCTTGGAGGAAAGGAGAGATATGGGCTAAGCAACATTGCAATTAGGTGTGTTCAAACTTGGCTGAAATTCTGTCACACCTAAAGAATTGGGATTGGATGACAACTTGGAAAGAGGTATTAGAGGAATGAATTTTTATCAGTGACTTGGATAAACACATAAAAGACAGCCTTATGAAATTTGCATATGACTATACTGAGAGGGCTGCCTAATACACTCATGACAGTGAGGATGAAAGAAAATCCTGGCAGGGTAGGCTACCATGGCAAATATAATACAGTTTAAAAAAACTTTAACAGTCATTACATTAGTCAAAATATCATCTTCACAAGTATAATATAGCTTGATAGCAGTACATTTGAAAAAAAAATCCAAGGATTTTAGCTTAATGTAAGTTGATATGAATGCTATAGCAATCCCTCCCCAAAAATGATGCAATCTTAGGATGCATTAAAATAGACACGGCATCACAGAAGTTAACAATCTTGCTATACTCTGTCCTCGTCAAACTGCATCAGGAGAATAATGTTTATTTCTGGGTACTATATTTTAAAAAAGATACTGAGTAAGCTGGAAAATATTCCAGGTAGCAAAGAACTTCAAGATCACACTGTGATTGAAAAAAATGTGCACATTTAGCTTGACGAAAAACAGATGGGACAGGAAGAATATATAATAACTGTCTTCAAATATTTGAAGAATTGTCATGCCAAAGGGGGCATTAGACTTCTTCTAATCTAAACTTCCTTATAATAAGAGCTATCCAAAAGTGCAATCATAAGATAGATTTAGAGCTGGAAAGGACCTCAAAGACTCCCCAGCCCTGGACTCTAAGTCCGCTCTCCTTGCCTTATAGACAAATGCACTAAGGCCCGTGGAAGCTAAGTTACTCTCAGGTCATCTTACTTCAGAGATTCATTGCATTGTACCAATATTCAACAGTTCATGTATGATTTGGGTTTCTTTCAACTCTGACATCATGTGAATTTGGGAACTGGAAAGGATCTCAAAGATCATCTAGTCTAGGCCTACACAATCTGAGACACACCAAAGGATGTTTCCCTCTACATTTTTCACAGGGTGCCTGAACCACAGGCAGCCAGCCAGTGGGCCACAGGTTGTACAGGCCTAATCTAGCCTATCTTTTTCATTTTTACAGATGAGGAAACAGGTTTAAGGAGACTGAATGACTGGTCTGAGGTGACAGAACAAGTGGTAGAGATGAGAAATAAATTTTGGTTGTCTAAGTTAAAATCCAGTGTTCTTTTCACTACTGACTCTAATGTTTAATGGATAAAAAGACTATATAAAAGAAATATTGGATGAAAAATTGTAATAGTATAAATAATAAATAGCTAATTTTTATAATAGTTCTCATTTACATAGGACTTTACATTATAAAGAAGCTATACATTATCCTACTTGACTTTCCCAATAATTTCTATGAGGTAGAGAGTTTAAGCTTAATTACCTTCTTTTCACAGATGAAGAAAAGAGGTCTTAGGGGAAATGATTTGGCCAAGGTTGCAAAGCTAATAAGTGGCACTGCCAGGATTGAAACCTAGATCTCTTGACTCCAAGCCTAGGGCTATTGTGAAGAAAGCACTCTGTCAACTTTAAAACACTACCTAAAAATCAAGTCATCATTATAGTGTGCTCTAAAGTCACATCAGGACCACAGTCTACTGCAAGGAGCCATTTAGTCCAGGTATTCTCATTACACAGATAAAGAGGCTAAAGTGATCATGTTGGGGAACAATAAAGAATCTACTTCTAACAACAGCTAAGTGGCGCAGTAAATAGAGCACCAACCTTGGAGTCAAGAGGACCGGAGTTCAAATCTGACCTCAGACACTTAATACTTAGTAACTCTATGACCTTGGGAAAGTCATTTAAACCCCAATTGCCCTGCCTTCTGCCCTCCAAAAAAGACCAAAAAAAGAAAACAAAAGATAAGAACCTACATCTATTTGATGCCTTGTCTCCTGGCATACAGTCTCCTACTGTCTACCTATAAAGACAGGTACATATTTTGCTTAAGACATATACAGAGTCAAATTAAAATATGGGCAAATCATTTAACAGGATTTAGGAAAATATGATTTCTTCAAGTGTTATAAAAATATAATTTATTTTAAGTGATAATTCTCATTTTTTCCTACTGCTTTTCCAAAAAATCCACAAGGCCCAATTACTTTTGTTCTAGACAAAAATATGGCAGCTAGATTGTATGGTGGTTAGAGCACTAAACTTGGAATTAGTAAGACCTGGGTTCAAATCCAGCTTCAAACACTTTCTAGTTGTGTGACTTTGGTCACTTAACTTGTCTGCCTCAGTTTCTCCATCTGTAAAATGAGGATAATTATAACACCCATCTTTCACATTTGTTGTTGGGTTCAAATAAAATATCTGTAAAGTACCTTGCAGACTTTCAAGTGCTAGTTAGATAGTAACAATAATAATTTTGGATATTGCAAAGCTCAGAGAAGTTGTTAATTAGTAAACTGAAAATTTTCTACCAAAAATATCAAATATATAAGTCTTGATCTAGATAGATCTAAAAAAAAAAAAGGTTATTTACGGTAACTTGAACCCCTACAGTATTCCAAAAGTGGTATGTTGTATTGTACAATCTAATCTCTGAGAATGCATATGTTAACTCTTAAAGTTCCACGTCCTAGAAGTAGCTATGAAATCTAAAAATGGAAAGATACATAAAGTAGGTACTATATCTCCTACTAACTATAAAGTTTGTAGGAGATCAAGCAGGCAAAGAGCTTAATCTAGACTCTGAAAAGTCTGGGACTTTCAACTCCAAACTTGCTTAAATTCTCATACTTTCTCTCTCAGACAATAATCTGTAATTTAATTCTACAATTCTGTCAGAGGTCTTTCAGATGACTAATCTAAAACAGGAACTACACTGATACTCCTGATTCCTGGAAAGTGGTCTTCACTAAGTCATTTGAAAACATATAAAAAAGATTTATTTATAAATGCTTTCTACTGTTTTGTTATAATATAACCTTATGCTTTCCCCCTAATAAAATTTTTAATGAAGACTTTAACTTTAAAGTCTTTAATATTTACTACATTTCCAGTCAGTGCATTTTGAAGACACAATCTGCTTCTTTCATGCACTGAACTGAAACTATTTACCATACTTACTTGCTCAATTAAGTTAGGACCACCCATTAAACCCAGATATTTTTCTGCTAAAATGGGGGTGGCAAGGAAAGGAAGTTAGAATAAACTGTTTCCAACTTAGTGTGTGTGTATAATCTACGGCAATACCTTTAAAGACTTTATCTAAGAAGTTTTCAATTGAGATAAATGGACTGCAATCTGCATCAACGGAGGGAGGTCTCACACAGCTGAATATCACAAAGAAAAATGTCTATAATCATTCTGACAAGGAACTACTTTGACCAAATCTTATAAAATGCTCCAGGATTGCTGCATTATTTGTAGCATGTGATGAATTGGGTAGATACATTCAATATTTACTAAGCAGACGACTTTTAACTTCAAATATTGGTAACAGGAAGCTTCTGAGTGGGCAGAGCCAAGATGGTGGCGTAGAAGCAGCAAGGTTCAGCAGCTCCCACACAGCCACCCTAAATACCCATAAAATATGACCCTAAACAAATTCTAAGGCTCTCAAACTCAGAAAAATACAGAAAACACATCTCTCGCTAAAGGAAGATCAGCAGGAGGGGCTCATCGAGCAGACCTGCAGGCCAGGAGCCAAGGCCAGCCCAGTCTGAAACCAAAATGCGGCCAGGAGCCCAGCTGAGCCACAGCGGGTCTACAAGAGAGATCTACAACACCCCCAGCAAACTCCACATCTATCAAGGCAAAATTGTGGTCAGGAGGAGCCAAGCTGCAGCAGTCTACCCCAGTGAGCAGATCTACAGCACCTGAAGGGATCTTCACATCTAGCAAACCAGGGTTAGAAATGGTCAGTGAAAGCAGAACTTTGAAGCTAAATTTTGGGGAGGAAAAGCAGTTCGGCCAATCTGCCCCCAGGGCAAGGAAGCAGTGGGGGAAGGGCAGGAACTGCTGTAACTGGCGGCTGCCCCCACTGGGCTGCTTCAGAGCCCCTGGTCTGTGGACCCCACAGGGGGGCTGAGTCAATTGGTCAGGGCCAAGTGCTCTTGTGTTGAGCGGGCTGGATCCAGATTGTGGTCTTGGGTGGTGGTCCTGGGGTGCACTCTCAGCAAGCCAAAGCTGGGGGGCTGTAATACCCCCCCTAATAGCTCCAGCAGCTGGGAAAATCACCGCAATTTGGAACAGAGCTTTCCCCCCTGGAAGTAGAGTTCCACAAAGCTAAAAAAAAACCCAACCAATTAATTGACTGGCCAACATGAGGAAAAGGAAGCAAAATAAGAACAGCAATAAAACTCTAGAATCCTTTTTTGTGGACAAAAAGGATCAAAGCATGGAACAGGAGGAAGACAACACAGTCAGAACTCCCACACCAATTGCTTCCAAGACACTTGAAGAATGC
>JAQQSW010003837.1:0-14595 GCA_028646575.1 Pseudocheirus occidentalis
TGTCAGTCAAAGCTGGGCTGGTCTCTGTCTGGATGCTTAGCCTTGGTTTGGTACTGTATGCCAGTGATTTACCTTATCCTTATGACTTAACTTTCTCCCCATATTCTTTCTGCCAAACAACAAGAGAGGAATGGGGTGAGTGTATTGTTGCTTCAACCTTTGTGTGCATATAGGAGGAGAAGGTGGACACAGTTTCAGAGTCAAGCCCATGATTGGTTTAATTAGAGTGTCTTCCATTGTGACCATCCTCACAGCCCTTGGGAAAAGCAACTCATTTGAGGACCATAATGTTCAAATCAAATAAATGGGGGATTTTTGAAGCTTTCTTCCCTTCAGTTTGTGATGCTACTGCATAGCACTGACACCTCCCCCCATCTCAGTAAAGTTGCTAATATTTTCCAGAACCTTTGATTCTTGAATTCAGTGTGTATGCTTTAATCTCCTCAAATTATACCACAGCTACCATCTCTCCACTCCCCCCAAAAGCAACCCATACACAAATATATCTTTAGATATGGTTTTTCCCCATTTCTGTTAAATTCTGTTAAAGTTTCTGAAGACTAGTTAAATTTTTCCTCTCTACCACTGCTAATTAGAAGGATAGTAAAACTATTGAGTCCACCATCATCTCCATTCTGGCCATCTCACAAACTTCTAACTAGATTTTTTTTTGCCCCCTTTAAACTAATGGGTACAGTCTCTTTTTGGTCAACTGCTCTCCAAAGAGTGCTTTTACTTTGTTCCTCCACACCATACTTTTAAGAACAGATTCTTCCCAAATACTTTGGTCCTATGTACATTACATAACTTGCTACCCTTAAAACCTGACTTTAATTTCCTTCCTGTTCCATACAGAGACAGTCTATGCAATTTGGTAAACAAAGAAAAAGTCATAGACTGTTGCTGTACCCCACCTGCAGGACTCGGTTTTTCCTCCCTCTCACTCTACAGTACACACACACACTCTCTCTCTCTCTCTCTCTCTCTCTCTCTCTCTCTCTCTCTCTCTCTCACTCTCTTCTTACTATAGGTATGGACTATAGCTGTACAAAAGAAGAATTAAGGGAATTGTAATTTTAAGAAAACAGTAAATAATGGGAATAATATTGTCCTGATAAAAGATTCTGTATAAGAGAATTCACTAAATATTCTTTTACAGAATAAGCTCCCAAAGCATATTTAAAACATGATGTGTAGACATAAAGTTTAAAATTTCCTGCTTCTTTTTCATCACCACTCCTCCCCCACCCCATCCCCAGACTACACCAGAAAACTTTAATTCTCAGTTGCTCCTCAGTAAGTTATAATGATCCAAGCCTGTGGTGCAGGCTAATACTTAGCTTTAGGAAATGAATCATTTTCTGCCCTTCAGAGATTGAGTAGAATTTCCTAATCTTCCTCTTAGAGCTGTTAGGGTTAAGTCAGGCAGAACACCGAGTCTTGCCTTCGTATCTTGTAGCAAACACCCTGTTCTAAGATGTTTTTCCTTAAGCTGCCGCATTTTGGAAGCCCTAGGGGCTTTCTTTTTTTTTAAGGAACAGTTTATATCTGTTTATATAACTGAAAATGAAAAAAAACTTAAAAAACCACTTTGCTGTAATGAGATCATTAGAGGCTGCAAATATTTGAAGGGACAAGATAAAGTGAGATGCCCATAGTTTCTAGGGAAGAAATCTTTGGAGAAACATAAAATATTTTCATTTTCTCTTTGGTGCAATAATAATTCAGAAGCAAATGAAAATTCTAGAAAAGTGGCAACAGTGATAGTGTAAGATGTTCTCATACTAGGAATGTGCAATTTTTCTTATAAGAAAACATGCTCAAAATTAATCTGTCACCCTCCCTCTAAATTAAATAACATTTACTGTGGTTCAATTCTGCAGACCATGTATTTTCCCCACTTAACAACCATCAGAATCATAGTATGCTATGTGCCCACTAAATATTTTGGTTTGAATCCTAATTAGTCTGATTTGAACCACTTACTTTACCCAAACATCTTTCTAACACACTAAAAATGCCAACACATGATGCTGCTTTTAGTTCTGGCCAAGTTTTCTCACATTTGTTCCTTTATTTTAAATGCTACTTAGTATGATTTTCCAATTTATCTCCATCTAATTTTTCTTAAACTATCAGTGAAAATAGTTAAGGTCAGATAACAATGAGAATTGTAAGCAGTGCCAAACCTTAACCAGGAATTACAAGGGTCCCATATGGGTGGAAAAGATGTATTAAAGAAAAAAAAACTTGTAGAATGACAATCTTTTGCTAAAAAAGAAAATAATTTGTATGCTGGGAAATTGAGACAAATGAAAAAAGAGAAAAATTCTCTCATTTATTGTCTGAAAATGGGAAATAGCATGATGTTTAGAAGCATAAACTCTTTCTAGTGGCGAATGTTGAAAGCCCTCTTGCTGTTTTGCATTCCAGTTTGAATAGTTTGTATTGAGATTCATATGTTGTGTACTTTTTGGTGTGTAAAAGAAAATTGATGGTGTTTTTACTTTTGAAATTTGCAGGACAAAGGGCATGTTGTTAGTTTGCTGTAAGATTGTATTCTGTATATATGTTTTCATGTAAATAAATGAAAATCTATATTCAGAGTTATATTTTAATTTTTATTCTAAATGGAAAAAATCCCCTTTTTACTTGAAAAATTGTAAGCCACATTGTTAATAAAGTAATAACGAATACTACATTCACTGCTTGTGTCTGACCTATGTCTGGAAGATGTAATGACTGTACTTCTTGCCTTTAAATGACTCATCTCTTCATGATACTTTTTGTTTTATTACAAAGTACTACGTACAAGTTAAAACAAATATCCAAGAGCCAGGATTCAAGATGTTAATTTCTTCTGCCAAAGCCAAGTATACGTATGACCTTTCATGATTATATATAAATTCTGGTCCTGATTTGCCAAAGACATAAAAACCTGAAGAAGTTGGGTTTGGGTTTTGGGTTCATCAGTGCGTATTATCAGATGATTCTAATGCTGCCTGTTAACATGGGACCTGGAACAAGGTTGAGTCAAGTACGCATCTCGGTCTGCCACCACCACCACCATTATTACCTGTCATCAGATTTGACATTTCACTGTTATTCAGTAAATAATTTTATTGGCTTCTGAATTATTGTATGAAAAAGAAAATTAATGGATAGTTCCAAAGATTTCTTTAGAAACTAGACGTCTTACCAAAGAATGGCAGCCCATTTGGAAGTATATAGGTTTCTAGTAGATAGCAATTTTAAGATAAGCCAAAACCAAAAATCCACCCAGCTTCTATGAAGTCAGAGCCAATAACCCTAACGATTTTGAATAGCTCTCATTTCAATTAGAGCAGTATTTATTGGTCACTTTACATACCAAGACACACGTGTGTGTGTGTGTGTGTTACATTGGAAGTCAGGAGGCATGGTTCAAAACCTGCCTGCACATCTAGTTTATTTGTTGGGCTAATCACTGATCCCTCTCTGTAAGACGGAGATAATGCCTGCTTTACTTCATCCTGGTTAGGATTTCTCCTGGTTTTTCTTCCAGCACATGGGGATAATTTTTGTTTTTTAATTTATGTGCTACTACTTTTCATGATTCTATGTGACATTTGTCACTAGTAGAGTATCCAAAATTAGACATTACATTGTTTACTTCATTATGGTTAGGATTAAATAAAGGAACAAATATAAAGATAGCTAATGTGATATGATGGCTAGGGAACAGGCTTTGGAGTCAAGAAGATCTGGGTTCTAATGTGATCCCTAAATCATATTGATTGTATAATTAAGCAGAAAGTCAACTTCTCGGGGGTACCAGGAAACTCCAAGTCAGTTACAGATAAGTTGCTGATCTTCATGAATGAAGAGAATTTCCACACAGGGAAGTGATTTCAGGTCCAGATTATTTTAAAAGGAAAACACTTTTAAAAATTAAAGCAACTATTTAAATGGGAGGTATCTCCCCTCCCTCCCCTTGCCCCTTAGTCCCAAAGGCCTCTTTCCAGTTTGATACATTTTTTAGATTATCTGTCCTACCCACATTCACCAGGTTGTTGCCTTTCTTTGTGCTGTATAGTTTAAAAGAGTGGACAAAAAGAAAAATCCCTACTGCTGGTACTGCTATTTTAGCCAAATTCTGACCGAGAACAGAATCAATGTTTAGTAAGTGGTTCAAAGACCACCTAAAATATATGCTTATAAGAACACAGCTTTCACAGAGTATGATGCAAAGATTAGACATTTTGTCAGTAAAGAGAAAATACAGCCACAACATAATAGATGGGTTGCAGTGATTTATAAGGAAATAATTCCATCGGTGGTGGTTTTTAATGTCAACCAAAGCCAGAGTTGGAACTCATAAAAATCATTTTGGCTTTGGTTTGAAGTATGGGGCTCGTCATGCTTCTATGAGAGAAGTGTGTAAATGATGCTTTAAAAAAAGCCAAAAACCTCAAATCACACACATATCAATCTATTCAGGTTAATTTGATGTCATTTTGTTAATTTTTGGATTATGGTTTATTACTGTCACCTTAGTGATTTGTGATGACTACAACTGTACATCATTTCTTTTTAAAAATAATTTATTTTTAGTTCACAGTATTCACTTATGTAAGATTTTGAGTTCTAAGTTTTCTGCCCCTCCCTCAAGATGGCTCGCAGTCTGACATAGGCTCTACATATACATTCATATTGAACATATTTTCACATTAGTCATGTTCTAAAGAATGATTAGAGAGGATGGGAGGAACCATGAGAAAGAACAAAAAAAGGAGAAAGTACAAAGAGTATCCTTCAGTCTGCATTCTGACTCCATAGTTCTTTCTCTGGGACAACTGTATGTCTATGTATATAAAAGAGGTTCTGCTGGTATAAAAAAAATCACCAACATTTTAGATACGCGAACACCTACATGAGTAGTAATGTTCAAATGGAAAATTAATTCTCCGTATGGCTTCTTTGGGGTGATTTTATTGTTAATGTTGCTCTTTATTTTATGTTGGTTTTTCTGCCAGCAAACAAGAATAGTTTTTAAATTTGTTACTTCTTTTCATGATTCTATGCCGTGTTTCTCATCAATAGAGTATTCAAAATTAGATATTGAATTATTTACATCACTTCAATATTAGGAAAACTGGAATTCAAATCAGTTGGTACTTCCACAAGTATTCAGATAATCAGCATTTCTACTTATCCCCGGTATTATGTTGACTTGATTCAGTCATGTCTTTATTATTTTGTTTTGTTTTGTTTTGTTTTTTTGGTGGGCAGTTGGGGTTAAGTGACTTGCCCAAGGTCACACTGCTAGTTTTTTGTGTTAAGTGTCTGAGGCCAGATTTGAACTCGGGTCCTCCTGACTCCAGGGCCGGTGTTCTATTCACTGCGCCACCTAGCTGCCCCCATTTCTTTATTATTTTAAACTCTATTAACTTCTTTATTCATTAATAACTTGGTGCTTCCTTCTACCTCTACCTGAATCTTGGGTCACTGATGTCTCACTAAGGACCTATGAATGGAATATATAGGCTTAGAAGAGTGTACCTTATCCAATAGGAGCAAAGGAGACTCAAAGGGGCGTGATGTTGCTAGTATTATATGTATATGAAGATATATGTTTAATACACATTCATATAGATATGGATATCTGTTCATCTGTAACTACATATCTACATCTGTGTGTGTACCTGTGTGTATGAAATCCTCAAACCACAGGGTATGTATAATGGAGAATATTTTAGTAAATATTAAATGGCAGTAGGAATAAAAACTTTTCATCAGAGAATCTGGGAAACAGATCATAAGCCTGGCAAAGAGATGAGACATTGAAATAGTAATGATGGGAATGGGGAGGAGGTGGGGTAAGAGGGGGTTTCAATTATCCAGACATCTGCTGTAGTTCCCTGCCAAAAGCAGAGCAATTAATAATTTTTTGACTTGCCTCTGTGATAAGTTAATCCTTCAAAAAGTGGAGAAAACAATAAGGAAAACTTGGATTTTGGACCTTATCCTCAACAAAGAGAAACTGGTTCCTAGGATAGGGACCTTGAGGGTAAGTGATTACATCATCTTAGAATTTGTGATATGGTAGGGGAAAACCAGAAGCTGTCATGTGCTGTAGTAAAAAATTTCAAAGAATTCCATTGTTGACTAATGAATAAGAATTAAATACCTACTCTGGTAAGCATCAGGTGTGCAAAGACAAAAAAGAAAAAAGAAAAAGAAAAGCAATCATTGTCCTTAAGGACTTTACCTTCAGAGCTGTGCTGGTAAATGTTTAACAACTGGCTGGCAGGGGGTGGGGGGAAAGGGAGTAGATATGACAGTTTAATTTACATTCTTAACATTTTTTCTATCACTTCCTTAAACTCTAGAGTCTAGATAGACAATGAAAGCCCTGATTTGTAGAGCTTACTGTAAGTGTAAATACACTGAAATTTTAACAATTGGCTCTAGAATCCAATATTATACTGCTATCTTGGTAATAAATCAAGGACAATTGGGTATAGGAAGGCGGGAGATCAGGTAAAGCCTTGTACAGATGATGGTCCTGGATCAGAGACGTGAAGGCAACCAGAAAATAGGGGAAATGGCTGATGAGGAGTTGAAGCCCAAGTAGAAAGATGGTATAAAAATGTTTGGCTGGGCCAAGATGGCGGAGTAAAAACAGGAACGTGCTTCAGCTCCCACTCCAACCACCCCTAATACCTGTAAAAAATGACTAAAGA
Source organism: Pseudocheirus occidentalis (assembly GCA_028646575.1). Lineage (NCBI taxonomy): Eukaryota > Metazoa > Chordata > Mammalia > Diprotodontia > Pseudocheiridae > Pseudocheirus > Pseudocheirus occidentalis. The sequence continues at coordinate 6,726 of JAQQSW010003837.1, forward strand.
AATTTTAGAGCTACAGAAACCACAAAGTGACAAAGAGAAGCAAGTCTCCCACTGAAGACAACCTGGCAGGAAGGGTCTATCACAGCAAGCTGGGAGCAGAGCACAATCCCATGTGAGCCACACCAGCCCAGACCAGTGGTTGTTGAGACCCATGGCACAGACCTGCCAGAGCAGACTTCAGGAGAGTGAATCAATGGCAGCTGTGGTGGTTTCCAGGCTTCTCAACCCATAAAAGCCAAAGAAAAAGTAAAAAGTCAGTGGGGAAGTCTGTTGGAAATGGGTGAGAGGAGAGCATATAGTCTGGTCCCTGTCCCCAGGGTGGTTGCAGCTGCTGCCGAGTGGCTGCCTCCAGAGCTCCTGGCCTACAGAATGTAGGGGGACCAAGCAACTGATCAGAGGGGAATTGCTCTTGCTTTGACCTATTTGGATATGGGTTTTGATCCCAGGGCAGCCCCAAAAAGCAGCAGCCAGAGCAGACTAAAGGAAGCAGCTGTGGCAGTTTCCAGACTTCTCAACCCATAAATACTAAAGGGTCAATGTGGAACTCTGTTGGAAAAGGGGTGGACTGAAAAGTGTGGTCTAGCCCCTGCCCCCAGGGCAAGAAGGGGTAGAGGCTAGGTGGCTGCACTGCTTGGCTGCCTTAGGATGAACAAGCAATCATTTAGAGGGTAATCACTCTTGCTTTGACCTGCTTGGATCTGGATTTCAGTCTTGGGGGGGAGGTCCTAGGATGTGTGGCTAGGTGCCAGAGTCTGTGGGGGCTGCAGAAAGGATGCCCTCCTAATTCCTCTGGCAGCTACAAAAACCCAGCAATTTGGGACGAAGCTCTCTCCATTCTGAAAGCAGAGTTCTACCATGGCAGAGAGTTCAAAAGTCAAATAATTGACTGGCAACATGAGCAAGCATAGAAAACACAATCCAACCATAGATTCCTTTTTCAGGAACAAAAAGGATCAAAGCATGGGGTGGGAAGAAGACAACAAAGTCAGAACTCCTGAATCAGAAGCTCCCAAGAAAAATATGAATTGGTTAAGAGGCTATGGAGGAACTCAAAAAGGATTTTGAAAACCAAGTGAAAGAAGTGGAGGAGAAATTGGGAAGAGAAATGAGAATTATGCAAGAAAATCAAGAAAAGCAAGGCAACAGCCTGACTGAGGAAAATAACACCTTAAAATAGACTAACTCAAATGGCAAAAGAGGCCTAAAAAGCCAATGAGGAGAACAATGCCTTAAAAAGCTAAATTTGCCAGATGAAAAAGGAATTTCAAAAACTCAATGAAGAGACCTTCAAAATTAGATTGGATCAAATGGAACCTAATGATTTTATGAGAAACAGATCCAAACAAGTGAAAGAATAGAAGGCAATGTGAAATATCTCACTGGAAATACCACTGACCTGGAAAATAGATAAAGGAGAGACTATTTAAAAGTTATTGGACTGAAAATGATAAAAAAAAGAGCCTCAACACCATCTTTCAAGAACTTCTCAAGGAAAATTGCTGTGGTATTCTAGAACCACAGGGCAAAATAGAACTTGAAAGAATTCACCAATCACCTCTTAAAAAAGATCCCAAAAAGAAAACTTCTAGAAATGTTGTAGCCAGGTTCCAGAGTTCCCAGATCAAGGAGAAAATATTATAAGCTGCCAAGAAGAAACAATTTGAATATTCTTGAAACACAATCAGATAACACAAGACCTAGTAGCTTCTATATGGAGGAATTGAAGGTCTTGGAATATGATATTCCAGAGGTCAAAGGAGCTAGGATTAAAACCAAGAATCACCTACCCAGCAAAACTGAGTATAATGGATTTTCAAGCATTCTTGATGAAAAAACCAGAGCAGAACAGAATATTTCACTTTCAAATACAAGAAGCAAGAGAAGCATGAGAAGGTAAACAGGGAAAATAAATCATATGTATGTATGTGTATATATATATGTATATGTATGCATACATATACTTATGTATAGGAGGGTGTAGGTGTGTATAGATATATATGTGAGGGTATACATATGCATGTACATGTATACATAGACAGTGGGCACAAGATGAGTTGAATATGAAGAGATGATATCTAAAAAATAGAATTTAGAAAGGTGAGAGAGGAATATATTGGGAGAAAGAGAAAGGGAGAGATAGATTATGGTAAATTATCTCACATAAAATAGGCAAGAGAACACTGTTACAATGGAGGGGAAGAACAGGAAGGTGAAAGGGAATGGGACAACCTTACTCTCATTGAATTTGGCTTAAGGAGAAAATAACATACACACTTAATTGGTTTTCTTACCCTACAGGAAAATAGGGAGGAATGGGAAAAGAGGGGGTGGGGATGATAGAAGGGAGGGCAGATTGGGGGAAAGGGTAGTTAGAAGCAAACACTTTTGAAAAGGGACAGGGTCAAAGGAGAAAATAGAATAAGTGAGGGGTGGGATAGGATGGAGGGAAATATAGTTAGTCTTTCATAATAAGCCTACTAAGGAAATGCTTTGCATAACTACACGTGTACAACCTATATTGAATTGCTTATCTTCCCAATGGGGGTGGGTGAGGAGGGAAGAAGGGAAAAAAATCTGGAACTCCAAATTTTAAAGACAAGTGTATATATTAATCTTTTTTCTTTACATGCAACTGGCAAATAAGATACGTAGCACTGGGGTATTGAAATCCATCCAACTTCTAGAAAGTTAGAACAGGATGGGGGAGGATATAAGAGAGAACAGATTGGGGAAAGGGGTATTCAGTAGGCTAGCTATTTTGGGGTGGAGGGCAGGGGAAAGACGGGGAGAAAAATGTTTAAGTCAAAATCTTGTGGAAATGAATGTTGAAAACTATAAATAAATTGGGAGGAAAAAAAGAAGAGTATGAGCAACAATGCCTTGTAAAAGTTATGTCATATACAGGGGACAGTGATTAGAATACTTCCCAAATGCAGGTGATTTTCAATGGAGAAAACTCCTTCTACGAGTGAAAGTCAGCAACTACTCAGCAACACTAAGAGAGCAAATAATTTGCTCAGGGTTACACAGCCGGTCAGGAAGGACCTGAATATAGCTCTTCTTTACCCAAGGCTGGCACTATCTACTACTCCGTGCTGCCTCTGTAATATAAATGGATAGACAGATAAGAAAGAAAAAAAGAAACAAAGACACATATATACACATGGGTGTATATGTATTTGTGTGTATATACATGTGTATATGTATGTTGTATTTGTGCTGTATATACCCAGGTTTTCTTGACCCCAAGACTGTAACTAAGGATCCACTATATACCAAGTTGCCCCTGTGTATTTCATATGGAGGTAACTGGTGGTATCATTGAACAGTGGGCCTGGAATTAGGAAGACCTGAATTCAAATCCAACCTCAGATATTTACTAATTATGTGATCCTGGCAAGTCACTTAACCTCTGTTTAACCTCAGTTTCCTCAACTATAAAATGGCAATTGTAATAGTACCTACCTTGCAAGAGTTGTAAAAATCACATGAAATACTATTTGTAAGCACTTATTAACACAATACCTAACACATACTAGGCACTTAATAAATGCTTCTTCCCTTCTCCACTTATATGTGTGTATGTAGATATACACAGGCATGCATATGCATATTCAGGTATATGTTTATGTGCTATAATATAGATAGATAGATAGATCATCCAACTCTTATCATATACACACATGGGTGTATATATATATATACATTTGTGTGTATATACATGTGTATATTGTATTTGTGCTGTATATGCCCAGGTTTTCTTGACCCTAAAGCTGTAACTAAGTGTCCATTATATACCAAGTTGCCCCTATGTATTTCATATGGAGGTAACTGGTGGTATCCACTTGAGTTTTCTTGCATGGGTAATTAAGCCGAACTCTTTGAATGATAGTGGATATTATTTCTGGAGCTCTTCAATGTTCCAGTGACTAATATAATTAGACCAATGTAATCTGCAAATAAGAACATCTGGCATATCACATCATTCAGAATGAATCTATTCAGCTTGACCCCTGTACAGACTCTCCATGACAGTGGTGAACACCATTTTGCTTTTATATCTTACAAGGTATCCTATAATGTTTGCCTGTCTATGGGAGATGTTTTATTAGAAAAGACATTTTAAGGGGGTATTTTGCTCTACTGAATTAAATGCTTTAAGAAAAATCAACAACAAGCCCAATGGGACCCTCTATTTTTGTAGAACTTTAAATCCACCATTTGATGGCAAAGATGGAGTCTACTACTTTCGAAAGCCTACTGTTTCCCTTCTACTGCCGTAATTGACAGTGTCCTGGATGCCTGTGATGATTATTTTTGTAAAGATTTTACATGGTGGCAAGTAAAAAGTAGTAGAGAAAATACATCAGTAGGCTCATGGGTAATTACTGATATTCTTATAGTTGCCTTTTTTTGTTAGCAATAAGGTCTAAGGTTTGGGTTTTTTTTTCTTTTTTCTTCTCTCCTTAACAGCATTTCCACTTATTCTGTCTTATCTTGATTTGCAGATGAATTGGATTTGAGTGAGGCAGGGCTGTGCAAAGTCATCAGCCTCACTCTCTCCTCCAGGGTCATCTTAGTGCAGTGGCAAGACATAGGTCAGGACAACTGGAGATGACCCCAGATGCAGTGGGAGAACTTGACCTTTTTAAGCTCATGTCTTTCCAAGTCTCACTGATTAACCAATAATAGGTTCCAGCCCAAGCCTCACTTGGTAATTTTTTGGGATTTTGATGGCTCAGAGTGAGTGCAAATGGCAATTATTTCTGTTCTGGCCAGAAATCCGAGGGTCTACTCCTCCCAGTTAGATTTTTTTTGGAGTAGGCAAACTAGATCCTCTTTTGTCTCATTTCTTACCTAGCCTTATATCACTGAATGGATGTTGATTCAGATAAACTAAGACCACAGGTGAAAGGGCCCTGGCTCCAAGATCAGCTTTTCCAGAAAGGACCTTTAAAAAAAACAACATCCCTCCTTCCCCTATATCTTATATATTCCAACAAAAGAAAATTTGGTAGTATGTGGGTAGCCCAAGCAATAGATCAATAAATAAGATGTCTTCTTATAACAAGGGTCTGTATATGGTGGTGTTATTTTCCAACATACGTTCTCTGAATATTTATATTCCAATAGACTTCTGCCTCTTTGCACACAAAAAGGAAGGATTGAGAAAGGCTTCCTGTAAAAGATGAAAATTTAGTTGAGACTTAAAGAAAGTCAGGAAAGTCAATAGGTGGAGTTGGAGGAAGGAGAACATTCCAAGTATGGAAGACAGCCAAGGAAAATGCCCATAGCTTAGACATGGAGTGTCTTGCTCATGGAACAACCAAGAGGCCAGGGTCACTGCATCTAGGGTTATGTGGTAGGGAGTAAAATGTAAGAAAACTGGAAAGGTAGAATTGTGACAGGTTATAAGAGGCTTTGAATAGCCTCTTTATATTTTCTCCTGGAGGTAATAGGGAGCAACTAGAGTTAATTGAGTGGGGAGTGGGAAGAGGGGAAGGAGAGTATATAAACTCAGTTTTATATACTCTTCTAGGGCTATCAAATGTATTATATTAAATACCAATTTGATCCTTATAATATCTGTGTAATAAGTAGTGCATCATCCATTTTTCAGGGGGAAGACTGAGACTCAGAGTGTAAGGGACTTGCTAAAGTTAGACAACTAGAAGTAGTGAGAGAATTACTTAGTGGTAGTCTAAACCAAATCTCAAATTTTCAGGTGAAGGGTACTTCAGAGGCTCTCTGGTCCAACATATAAGGGACAAGGAAGTAGACCTGTGAGTTCCTTAGTTTTGAGGACTCCTTAATGATGGAACTTTCTCTAATAATGAAGGTTGGTACGTCTGCAATTTATAATCTTAGAGTTCTTAGAACAATTGACAGTTAAGGGACTTGACCAGAGTCAAACATGCGGTATGTGTCAGGGTTAGGTCTTGAACGCAAGGCCTCCAGGCTTCAAGGTCAATTGTCCATTCACTATGTCATGCTGCCTCCAGCAATAACCTAAAGAAAAACTTGCTTGTTGCTTAGGGCTTTGCAAATGTTAATTTTCCCTGTTCATCTCAGGGTTAATGGATAAAGGGAGTACCCCCAAATCAAAGGATTGTCTCAGGAGCAGCATATTCTGAGGGAAAAAAAGGATGGTAGCTTTGTTCTACGTCTGTATGTTATCTAAAGGAGGATCTCAGATACCCAAGAGGGAGTTCTTCCCCCAAATGACCATATAAAACAACTTGGTGCTGCCATCATGATGCTCATCCGGCAAGTTCTCCCCTGAGTCACCCTGACATAGAATTCTAAATCTTTAAGTCTGAGTTTCACCTTTGTGCCTGAAGAAGCTGCTATCTGACCCTACCATGAGGAGAAACTGGAAGGAAAGGACACTCAATGAGGATTTTGATATAAAAGTTACACATATTTGTAACAAATGGATTCTGTAATCATTCTTTGTAGCACTATTGGTCTCGGTATCTGAATGATATTCCACTAGCAACTGAATCTGAAGAGTCCTGCAGTCTGCATTTTTATTGTGTTGCCAGATATCACAACAAAATCACGTAAGCACAAAGGAAACAAGATGCTGGAGAGAGAAAAAGAAAGAGATAATGAATTTGGAGAGAAATCCCATTTCAAGCTCTGAAACATCAGCAAATGCTCCGATGTACCCTCAAATATTCCATTAAAAAGAAATTATATTCTTAATGTAAATACTAATGTACAGGGGATGGTTATTCTGTGCATTGAATAATACTATTAAAGAGTCTATTACAAACACACATTTGCTAATATCCACAACTCTGTAACTCTAAATGTGTAGATAATAACACTGTTCAGTGTTCCTTTACATCGGCAATATAATATCATAACGTGGAATAGGATAAATGTTGCAATGTTTTCTGAATTTTTATATGGGAAGTTGTACAAGAACATTCTTGTAGCAATTAACCAAGGCCACTTGAAGTTAACAGAGGTCTCCAAGCTGCAGGTGGATTAGAGTGAAATTTTAATTGGTGCTCAGTAACCAAAGAAGCATGAAAAACCTTAGAAGGGGAGTTCACTTACTAGCTTGTGTTGCTTGACCCCTTTCTGTGGGAAGGTAGCTAGTATTTAACTAATATGTTTGTTTTAAAGTGTCCTCTGCTCAGTATTTGTCATGCTTCTCTCTCAAGTGAGGATGAAACTCAAGAAGGCCTATAGATGATTCTTTGAATAAGCAAGAAAAATTTAATTTAAATGGGCTGATTTGTACATTCTTGGATATTCCTTATGTTGCTTGTATTCATCATCATTGTAGCAACCTGTTTACACCAACATTCCATCTTTTCATAGCCCTTTGTATCACCTGTATGGTTTTGCTTCATCAGAGATTGTAGTGGTCAATGATTCATAACATAACAATATAGGATGGGTACTAGAGGGAAATTGCATTCATGTGATGCAAATAAAAGTTCAAATAGGATATTGTAATAGTAATCAGTTTATCAGATACTTAGCACTTAGTAGCTTAGGGCTAAGTAGCACCTAGTAACTTAGGGATAAAGATAGAAGGTATGAACTCTGTCCATTGTTGAGAAGGTATGAATTCCCCTGTTGACTTGGAAAAAGGCTATTGGCTGAGACAGGAGGCCAGTGCTCTATATAAAGAAGAATTTTAGAGAGGAGATAATTTGGAATTGGCTCCTCAGTGAAGGAAGATTCATGGAGACTGAAGTCAGCTGAGAAAGAGAGGGAGAAGGAGAGAGAGAGAGAGAGAGATAGTGATAGAGAGAGTGATAGAGAGAGAGAGAGAGAGAGAGAGTGAGAGTTCCTCTCCCAGTATCTAGAAGCTGACTGAGACATGAACAGGATGGGACTTTGTGGCCTG
>JAQQSW010003838.1:0-14595 GCA_028646575.1 Pseudocheirus occidentalis
ACCTGAGCCCAGCAGAGTGGGATTGCGCACACAGAGTCTGGTGTAGAAATACATTAGATTCAGCAGAGAAATAGGCAGAAACAGGGAGAGGAGGAGGGTGGAGTTTAAGAGACAGAGTAGAATTGAGCAGGTATAAAACAAACAAAAAAACCCCTTAAATTTTGGAAGGTGAGTGATAGAAGGGAACTCAGTATCAAAGAAGAAAGTTTAAGAATGAGTCTGCAGGAAGTGTAAGTTGCTGTTTCAGTTGTAGATTACTGCTCTTAAATCACATCCCTTTTGTTTTATCACCTTTTTATTCTCTCTTGCTGTCTTTACAAAGAAAGGAAAAACTGGTTTTTTTTGAGGGAAATATATGGTTAACAATAAAAAATTATTAATGTCAATGGATGAACTTACCATACCATTGGAGAGAGTAACAGAATGGTGTAGAAGCTAGAAGCTAACATCGTATGTTGTTTATAGTAAATATACTTGAAACATAAGTATTCACAGTTAAAATGGGGGAGTGGAGCAGAAGTTATTATGGTTTAGGCAAACTAAAAATTGCAAGGGTAACAATTACAATCTCAGACAAGGCAACAGTAAAAAATAGATATTGTTAAAATAGAGAAGTAGCCAAACTGCATTATCTTTAAGGATCCATAGAGAATGAAATAATGTCAACATTTATTTAATATGTGCCAAATGTTCCACAAGTTATCTTTTAAGTACTTAAAAGTTAGTTAAAGCAGAGGGATAGAGAGTAACACTATTTTAGAATCATTAGATTCTTTAAAACCATTATAAAAAAAGCTCATCCATTGTATTTCAAGAGATTCCAGTGCCTTCCCTCTAAAATTATCTACAATTTTCCTTGTATATATTTTGCATGTACTGTATATAGTTATTTGCGTGTTGTTTCTCTGTTAGAATGTGGGCACTTTGAGGACTGGGGCAGTTTTTTGCCTTCCTTTTTTTTCTCCACCACAGTGCTTGGCACATGGTAATTGCAAAATACATTCTTGTTGATTGATAAAAAATGTCATAAATGAAAATTGCTCAAATTTATTAGGATGAAAAGGCAAATTAAAACTAGAATGAATCTACCAATTATCTCCTGAAAGAAATCTGTAAAGGAAAAGTCCCAGGAATGTTGTAGCAGAGATTCAAACTCTTTCATTGAAAAAATATTTGAGTATCCATGAAGAAGTTACTGTTTGTCCTGCCTTCTTGAAGAGGACCATGACATCAAAGAGGTGATAATGTGACATGCAGGTGAATTGGATTTAAGTGAGGGAGGGCTGTGGAAAGTCACCAGCCTCACTGTCTCCTCTGGAGCCATCTGGTTCCAGTGGCCAGACATTGATCAGAACAACTAGAGATGGCCCAGGATGCAGTGGGGGCAAACTAAGGTCTTTAGCTGGTCTTAGTTTGACTGAGGCAGTGCCCATTCAGTGATTAAGGCTTAATTTTTAAAAATCAGATAAAGAATTCCCTCTTAAAAAAAATAGATCTGGGAGGGGAACATCCTTAGGATTTCTGGCCCAAACTGAAACAATTGTTATTTACATTCATTCTGAGCCAGTCAGGGCCCAAACAGTGACCAAGTAGGACTTGTTCTGGGACCAGAATGATTTGGGGTTAAGGCTTATTTTTAAGAGAAAAAAACAAAATTAAAAAAAGACGGTTTAGAAATTAAAATATACATTCTCTTTGAACAGAGTACTGGCAGGTAAGGATGTGGTATCCTGTGTGAAGAGGGAAGAAAGGAAATAAAGAAGAAGGAAAGAAGAAGGAAGGAAGCAAAGAAGGAAGCTTTGTCCCTAGTTAGTAGGCAGCTTCTTCTCTACTCACAGAGGTTGCTGTTTGTCCTAATTGTTCTCAAAGAGGACCGTGGCATCAGGGAGGTGATGCCATGACATGCAAGTCAATTGGATTTAAGTGGGGGAGGGCTGTGCAAAGTCACCAGTCTCACTTTTTCCTCTGGAGCCATCTGGGTCCAGTGGCCAAATATGGATCAGGATAGTTGGAGATGACCCAGGATGCAGTGGGGGGCCATGGTCATTTCAAGCTAAGGTCTTTAACAGGTCTCAGTTTGACTGGGGCAATGCTCATCCGGTGATTAAGGCTTAATAAAAAAAAAATGAGGCAAAGAATAGCTTCTTTTAAAAAAAAATAGATCTGGGAGGGGAGTACCCTCAGGATTTCTGGCCAGAACTGAAGTGGTTCAGGCAAAAAGGAACTATGCTGAGTCACACAAAACCTGACAACTTCTTATACAATTGAGATAAGATATTGAAAAATAATATTCAAAGAGGAAAACATAAGGATTTATACTGAAAATAAAAGCCTGTAGAGCTGAGTATAATTTTATAGAGAACAAAATGGATTTTTAATGGAATAGAGGACTTTTAAGCATTCCACAGGAAAAGACCAGAGTTGATTAGGAACTCTGAAATATGAAACTTGGGAATGAGGAACTTTTTTTTTTTGGCTTATTTACTTTTAGTTTTCAACATTCAGTTCTACAGTCCCTTGAGTTTCAGATTTTCTCCCCCTCCCTCTCCCACCCTCCCATCATGGTGGCATGCACTCGGATACAGGATCTAGAAATATCTTCCCATTGATCATTGGTCAGGTTGTAAAGAAGGATTGTAACTAATGGAATGATCAGAGGAAACAAGACAAGAAAAAGAAATAGAGCAAGTAATTTGTTTCAATCTATGCTCAGACTCTGTGTCTCCCTATCTGGATGTGGATATCTCCTTCCATCATGAGTCTTTTGGAGTTGTTCTATAAACTTGCATTGCTGAGAGGAGCCCAATCTATTGAAGTTAGACATCACACATCCATTGTGTCTGTGATTGTGTATAAATTTCTCCTGTTTCTGCTGTTCTTGCTCAGCATCGGTTTACATAAGTCTCTCCAGGTTATTATGAAGTCCTCATTTCCCACAGCCCAGCAGTATTCCATTACATTCATATACCACAACTTTTCCAGCCACTCCCCAACCAATGGGCATCCCCTTGTTTTCCAAGTTTTTGCACCCACCATAAGGGCCACTATGAATATTTTTGTACATACCAGTCTGGAATGAGGAACTTTCAAATAATTTGAAAACAAAAGTCAAAACAAACCTAGGAAGGTAAAGTTGTTTCAGCATTTAGAGGGGGATTTATGATGATATTCTAACATTCTAGTGAAGTGAGAAGAATGAAGTGTCCTTTTAGAACAGTGGTTCTCAACTGTGGATCGTGACCCCTTTGGGGGTTGAACGACCCTTTCACAGGGATCACAGGGGTTGCCTAAGACCATCAGAAAACATATCTCCCTTTCCCTCTCCGTCTCTCCCTCTCTCCACTTCTCCCTCTCTCCCTCTCTCCGTTTCTCCCTCTTTCCCTCTCTCCATCTCTCCCTCTCTTTCTCCCTTTCATCTCTCTCTCACACACACACACACAAACACAGACACACACACACAGACACACAGAGACAGACAGACACACAGAAAGTTTGGTATAGAAATACAAACTGAGATTCAAGGAATGGGATGGGATTTAGAGGAGAAATAAGAATCTAAACTTTCCTCTAAGGTAGTTGGGGAATTGCTGGAAAAAACTGAGGCATGTGAATATAAAGGAATGCTTTTGTGCCATGAGAAATGATGGAAGAGATAAGCCTAATACAAAATGAGGTGAGCAGAGTCAGGAGAACAGTTTATACATGGACAGAAGCATTATGTAGAAAAAACACCTTAAGAACTCTGATCATTGTAGTGACCAGTTATATCTCCAGAAGATCTTTGATGAAGCATTTCATCCGCATCCTGACAGGTGTTGGACACAAGGTGCAGAAAGAGACTTATATTTTTAGACATGGCTATTGTGTGGATTTGTTTTGCTTGACTGTGCTTACTTGTTGCAATTCTTTTTTTCCTCCCTTTACATTTTAAATTGGGGCTAGGAGGTGGTAGGGGCTAGCAACAGTAATGCCAAATAAGGAGTATTTGCCGCACTACAAAAAAAAAAAAATCAACACAAGAGAACAGAAAGAAGTTCAGAAGGAAGCACAGACAAGCAGGACAGTTTTGAAAATGATATGTAGAATTTATTGTACATTTCAAAATAGCAAGTGGTATAAAATGGTTTCCCAGATTCATTTAAAATTCTGTTTTTTATTCTCTATGTATGGGAATAGCCTTTTTTTGGGGTTTAAGTACAGAATTTAAAAAAAAGATAATTCAAACAGCTAGACTAGATATTTTAATCTTAAATAACTAGTGGGTCAGAAAGAACAAATTGTAGAAACAATAGGTAATTTCACCAAAGCAAAGGACACCAGAGAAATAATATATGAAAAATTTTGGGGTGCAGCCAAAGCAGTCCTTAGGGGAAATTAAACACATTCAGCAACCAAGGAGAAAAAGAACAGATTAACGAATTGGGAATACAACTTAAAAAACAACAACACCCTGAGAAGCAACAACAACAACAACAAAACTCCAATTAAACACAAAAATAGATACTCTGATAAATAAGAAATAAAAATGACGTTGAATTGATAAATTAAAGGATTTGGTTTTTACAAAAATGAATGAAATTGGCATACTTTTAGCTAATTTGATTAAAAAAGAGGAAAATGAAATTGTCACTTTCAAAACTGAAAAATTGCCTCAACAAATGAAGGGGAAATAAAGGAAATGATTAGAAAATATTTTGGTCAGCCATGTATGCTAGCATAAGTAGGAACATGTTAAATGAATGAATATTTTAAAAAGTATAAAATACTCAGAATAATACAAGAAAGAGAAAATAAGTCTTGACTTTTGTGTATTCTAGGACCATTCGGATTTATAATTAAATTGTATTAAACATTTGAAAAATTCTAACATATAAATCATTATGAAAAATAGGAAAAGATGGAATACTGCCAAATTCCTTTTTTTTGATTGAGTGGAGTCTTTATATCTTAACCAGGGTAAGGCAAAACAAAGAAAGAAAACTACAGACCAGAAATGTTACACTTAAACTTTTTCCTGATTAAAATGTAATTTGGGAATATTTAACCAAATAAGGGTAAAATGCAATTTAGATTATGCTAATGTGTGGCTTTTCCAGTCCATATGCACTGTCAGGGATCCTTTTCTGTTTGAGTTTGACATCATTGCTATAGACGACTATCCCAAATGATTATCAGTGTAAAATACAGGATAAAATATGATCACTGAGGCTATAGCAATGTAATGAAAAGATTATCTACTAGGACTAGGTTGAACTTATAACAGGAAATGAGAGTTAGTTCAACTATAAACATGATAAACCATATAAACAGCAACCATGATAAAATTCACATGATTATGTCAGTAGATGCAGAAAATGCTTTTGATAAAATACAGCACTTTTTTATTAAAAATATCAAAAACATGGCAATAAATAGGTATTTCTTTAATATTGTAAATAGCATCTATCTAAAACCAAGAGCTACCATTATCTATAATGGGAAAAGAGTTGAGACGTTTCCAATAAGATCAGGACAAAGCAAAGATATAATTTGTTACCACTATTATTTGATATATTTCTAGAAATGCAAACTATAGCAAAAATATAAGGAAAAGAAATCAAAGGAATGAGCACAGGCAAAAAACAGTTATTTTGTTTTTTGTAGATATGATGACTTACTAAGAGAACCCTAGAAATTTTATGAAATTGGAAAAATAACTGAATAAAGTAGGATGTTAAATAAGCCCCGCAAATCATTAGCATTTTGTATATTATCCACAAAGCAGAGCAAAGAAAAATCCTATTCAGAATAACTACTAAATATATAAAATATTTAGTTATCTATTTCAAGAGGAATTATATGAACTCAGCTGTAAAATTTTTTGTAGAAGCAGATTTTAAATGATGGGAGAGTTATTATTTTTTCATGATTGGGCCATGTCACTGCTACTTAAATAAATTTTTAGTGGCATACCAATAAAACTGAAGTTATTCTATAGAACTAGACATTATAAAAACAAACATTTGACAGAAAAAAGTTTAAGAATCTCAAGGGAAATAATGAAATTCAATGGGAAGGAAAGGAGCTTAGCAGTATCAGATCTCAAACTATGCTGTAAAGCAGTAATCACCAAAACTATTTGGTGCTTATTAAAAAAAAATAATAGGAAGATCAGTGGAAAAACATTACAAAAGATCCAGAAGCATTGGAATATAGTGGGGTAGTGTTTCATAGGTTCAAGATCACAAATTCCTGAGATAAGGATTCAGTTTTTGGTAGAAATTGTAGTTTGGTAGAAATTAAGTTTAGGCTAACAGTTCAGTCAGACCTGGATATAAAAGGTCATAGCTCAAACAAATTAGAAGCAAGCAGAAGGAAATAACTTTTTTCACTTTGGATAGGGAGTAGTTTTGATGAAAAAAGGTATAATGAGGATACCAGGAGATAAAATGGTCAGTTTTTTTTACATAAAATTGAACATTTTTTTATGTAACAAATACGATGCAGTTAAAACATGAAGAGGAATTAAATGGGAAAAAATCTTTGAAGCATATTTCTCTGCTAAAAGGCCAATATTGGGGGATGGAATCAAAATGGCAGAGTAAAAGCAGGAACTTGCTTAAGCTCTCGCACAAACCACCTCCAATACTTGTAAAAAAAAAATCACTCTAAACAAATTTTAGAGCTACAGAATCCACAAAGTGACAGAGAGAAGCAAATCTCCTGCTGAAGGCAGCCTGCCAGGTGGACAGGAAGGGTCTGTCACACCAAGCTGGGGGCTGAAGAGTCCCGTGTGAACCACACTGGCCCTGACCAGTGACACAGACTGGCTGGAGCGGACTTCAGGAGAGTGAATCAGATGTGGTGGTTTCTTGCACTTGCAGATGTGGTGATTTCCAGAATTATCAACCCACAAATGCTAAAGAGAAAGTAAAAGGTCAGTAGGGACCTTTGTTGGAATTGGGTGATGGAAGAGCACAGTCTGGCCCCTGGCCCTGGAGTGAGAGTGCTGTGGTGTGGTGGCTGCAGCTGCTGACACATGGTTGCCTCCAGAGCTCCTGGCCTGCAGATCATAGGGGAACCAAGTGACCATTCAGAGGGTAATCACTCTTGCCTTGATCTGCTTGGATCTGGGTTGCAGTCTTGGGTGGTAAGAAATGCCAGTGTGCCAGAGCTTGTGCTGGCTGTAGAGAGGGCGCCCTCCTCATAGCTCCTGCAACAGCAAAACCCCCAGCAATTTGGGACACAGCTCTCTCTCCACTCTGGAACCAGAGTTCTACTGTGGCAAAGAGCTCAAAAGGTAAGTAATTGGCTGCCAGTATGAGCAAGCAGAGGAAGCCCAATCAGACCATAGAATCCTTTTTTTGGGGACAAAAAGGATCAAAACATGAAACTAGAAGAAGACAACAAAGTCAGAACTCCTGCATCAGAACCTTCCAAAAAAAAATATGAACTGATTAGAGGCCATGGAGGAGCTCAAGAAGGATTTTTAAAATCAAATAAGAGAAGTGGAGGAAAAATTGGGAAGAGAAATAAGAATGATGCAGGAAAATCACGAAAAGTGAGTCAACAGCCTGCTAAAGGAGACCCCCCCCCCAAATACTGAAGAAAATAACAGTTTAAAAAATAGACTAACTCAGATGACAAAAGAGGCCCAAAAAGCCAATGAGGAGAATACCTTAAAAAAGACAAATTTGCCAGATGGAAAAGAAATTTCAAAAACTCATTGAAGAGAATAATTCCTTTAAGATTAGATTGGAGCAAATGGAAGCTAATGACTATGAAAAATTGGGATACTCTAAACCAGATCCAAAGAAATGAAAAAACAGAAGGCATTGTGAAATATCTCATTGGAAAAACCACTGACCTGGAAAATAGACCCAGGAGAGATAATTTAAAAATTATTGGACTGCCTGAAAGCAGTCCTGCTTTGATATACTTGATATAATATTTTGCCCTGATATACTAGAACCAGAGGGCAAAATAGAAATGGAAAGAATTTACTGATTGCCTCTTGAAAAAGATACCAAAAAGAAAATTCCTAGGAATATCATAACCAAATTCCAGAATCAAGGAGAAAATATTACAAGCTGTCAGGAAGAAGCAATTTTGAGTATTGTGGAAGCATGATCAGTATAAAACAAGATCTAGCAGCTTCTGCATTAAGGGATCAAAGGACTTGGAATATGATATTCCAGAGGTCAAAGGAGCTAGGATTAAAAACAAGAATCACCTATTCAGCAAAACTGAGTATAGTGCTCCAGGGGAAATTATGATCATTCAATGAGATAGAGGACTTTCAAGTATTCTTGATGAATATACCAGAGTTGAACAGAAAATTTGACTTTCCAATACAAGAAGCAAGAGAAGCTTGAGAAGGTAAACCAAAAAAAGAAATTATAAGGAACTTATTAAAGTTGAACTATTTGCGTTCCTACATGGAAAAATGATCGTTGTAACTCATGAGACTTTTCTTAGTATGAGGATAGTTGAAGGGAATATATATATATATATATGTGCACACACATACACGCACACATATATACACATATATATACATACACAATATATGTATAGGAGGGTGTATGTATAAATACATATGTGTGTATGTGTATATAAACACACATGTGAGTGTGTGTATATGTGTGTGCATGTATATATATGGACAGGGGCACAGGAACAGTTGAATAGGAAGGGATGGTATCTAAAAAATGAAACTAAGGTGAGAGAGGAATATAATGGGAGAGGGAGAATGGGACAGGTAGAATAGGGTAAATTATCTCTATCTCATATAAAAGAGGCAAGAGAAAACTTACAATGGAAGGGAAGAATAGGAAGCCAAAAGGGAATGGGTCAACCTTACTCTTATTTAACTTGGTTTAAGAAGGGAATAACATACACTCAACTGGGTATCTTACCCTACAGAAAAATAGGGGGGAAGGGAATAAGAGGGGGGAGTGATGATAGAAGGGAGGGCAGATTGGGGGAGAGGGTAGTTAGAAGCAATCACTTTTGAAAAGGACAGGGTCAAAATAGAAAATAGAATAAGTGAGGGGCAGAATAGGATGGAGGGAAATATAGTTAGTCTTTTACAATATAACTACTATGGAAACGTTTTACATAACTACTCATATACAACCTATATTGAATTGTTTGTCTTCCCAGTAGGGCTGGGTGAGGAGGGAAGAAGGGAAAGAATCTGGAAATCATAATTTTAAAAACAAATGTTTAAAGAAAATTGTTTTTTATGTGCACCTTGGAAATAAGATATACAAGCACTGTGGAATAGAAATCCATCTTGCCCTACTAGAAAGTTGGAGGGGGGGAGGGGAAGGATATAAGAGAGAACAGATTGGGGGAAGGGGTAGGCTCACTATCTTGAGGTGGGGAGTAGGGAAAGATGGGGAGAAAATCTGTAACTCAAAATCTTGTGGAAATGAATGTTGAAAATAAAAATAAATAAAAGATTAATAAAAAGTGTAGTATTGAAGATACATAGGGAATTGATTCAAAATTGATTCAGATATATAAGAGCAGTCTAATCACCTGCTTCTTCATTAGACTTTTCTCTAGCCACTGATATCCTGTATGAACTCATTACTCAAAAGTTGTCATGCTCTCAAACCCTCATACTATGCTTAACCCAATGATTCTTAGTTTTTGTTTTATAAACCCCTGAAGTTACTAAGCTTAGTGTACCCTATCACCTAGCAATAGCAGTCCTAGGCATATACCACAAAGACATTATGAATGCAAAGGGACCATATGTACAAAAATAATTAAAACAGGACTTTTTGATAGCAAACAACTGTAACCAATTAAGCGTTCATCAGTTTGGGGGGATGACTGGACAAATTATGAATATTGTGAATATATGAACATAATGGTATCCTACTGTGTCCTAAGAAATGATGAAAGGAATCAGTTCAGAGCTATTTGACAAAATCTGTATGAACTGATGGAGACCAAGTAGAACCAGAACAATTTATGCATGTATACAGCATTGTAAAAGACTACAAAAGAACTTTTATCACTAGCATGAACAACTCTAGAAGAACAATGGGGAATATTTATTTCTTTCCTTTTTTTTTTTTGCTTTTTGGAGGGCAATTGAAGGTAAGTGACCTGCCCAAGTCACACGGCTAGTAAGTGTGTCAAGTGTCTGAGGCCAGATTTGAACTCAGGTCCTCCTGACTCCAGGGCCGTTGCTCTATTCACTGCACACCTACCCGCCCCGGGAGATTATGTTAATGGTGATGTCCATTAGTTCACATGCCATATTCTTCATGTTCAGGTTCATAATTTTTTACAGTATTATTTTATTATGGTTATATGCCAGACTTAAAAAAAAAAAACATTCCCTAGTGGGTAGACATCTGCTTTAATTCTGATTCTTTGCAACCACACACCAAAAAAAAAGTACTGCTGAAAATTTTTTGGTATATATGTAGACAAGAAAAAAAATACTTTTACAAAAATGTTCTGAACAACACTATTTGTAATAGCAAAAACTATAAACATGTTAAGTGCCCATTGGTTGGGAATTGGCTGAACAGATTAAGGTATGTGAATATGGTCAAATATTATTGTACTGTAAGAAACTATGAATGTGAATAATTCAAAGAAAATTGAAAGATTTATATAAAGTAAGGGTAAATAAGAGGAGAACCAGGAGAACATTGTATGCACTGATTAAAACAATGTAGTCAGACAACAGTAATGCAACAATTCATATTGAAACACATTGTACTGTGGGGGGGGGAAGGAAGGGGGGAAAATTTGAAACTTAAGGCATTGTGGAACTGAATTTTGTAAACTAAAAGTAAATAAACAAATCAATGAAGAAAAAAAGAGGAAAAAAACACATTGTAAAAATATTAGGTCAGGGGAAACATTTGCAATATTAAGATCAAGATAGATGTCATTTGGGGGTGGGGTAGCTTACATTGAAGACATGTTCAATTAAAATAAAACTTGATACTTTGTTAGTGGTTGGATTTGAAATATTTAAATATAATTTTATTCATTAGAAGGTCTTTTTTTGAAGTTAGTAACTTCAGGATAGATTTAGAAACCAAAAGAGTAGTAACGTAACTCAGACTAGTTAGCCTTTGTAAATTATTACCCTGTTGATAGAAGTTTTTTTTTTTTAAAAAATGACTTTTAAGGAAAACAGACCTGAGAATCAATAAATTGCTTTTCTTCCATATAAATGTGTATCATAATTTGGACAATATAATGATTCTTTAGAATCAACTAAAAAGTTGATTTAGGTTCATCAGATGGAGCTCACTGTTATGTTAGTCTTATAGCAAAGTTAATCTAATTTTTCTGGTCTCTGTGATCAGGGTGACATGTGGACATTTGTTATAAACAGTTAAGTTCTTAGAAGGAGCAGATTGTTAGGAATTCATTATTTGGACTAGAGAATATAGTCATCTCTGTAAGATTCATTAGGAGTGTAGTAATCTTTATAACATTACAATACAAATCTGTCAGGTTCAGTTGAGCAAACTTTTCTTATAACATTGTGTTTGTTTGACATTGAGCATGTGGGTGTATGTGTGCCTGAGTTTTCTGAAAGACCTGAGAAAACTGAGAGTTAGGTGACCTTGGAGTGAGTGCCATTTTTCTGAACTTGTAGATTGTTTCTTTTATTTATTTATTTACTTTTTGCCCTCAACTTGTATGTAGAAAATCCTAATCTAACACAATCATGATGCTCAAAATAGTAAAAAACATGATTCTTCATGCAATAATAGCTCTTTTGTGCTCTTCAGTAGGATTTAAAAAAATTATTGTTGTCTTTGTTTCATATATTAAGTGATTTGTTTTGAATCCTTTCTCCTCCCTCTCTGCCTCTCTCCTCACTTTGTGAAGTTCAAATAGAAATAAGAAATTCTCCACCAAAGTCTTAATTTCATGACTCATTGAGAAGTGGAGATAGGCCAGAAATTTTGAGAGCCATGCCATTCGAATGCAAGCCCTAGAAGACTGTGCCAAGCTTGAAAGACATCAGGTATGGCTGTGGCAATGAATTGCTTATTTGTTGTACAAAGACTAAGTTTAGAGAAACAGTAGTTAGCTTTAGGATGAGTACAGTTTTGGCTTCAATAGCTCTTATAGACCATCTGTTGAATTGTTTTACAGGTTGTGACCTTAGAAGGGAATCTACATTGTTGAAATAAAAACTTCTTGAAATATCTAAGTATAGAAATCCCTAGCTACCATATTGCTTTTTCATGAGGACTAAATGATGGAGTTAGGGGTGGGATTTAAACAGGAGAGCAAAAGAGTACAAGGAAACAAGCTAGAGCTTCAACTGTTGGAAAAATATCATCTCTGCTGTTATTTTTTTCTACCAGTTAAAAGACATAGTAGCACTAAATAAGCTTTGAAGCTATGCTTAATGTACATTACTTGACAATCGGAAACCACAGCTTTGAAATCACCAAATTGTACTGTATCACTGCCCAGTTGATCTAATATTTTTAGCCAGGCAGTTTATTTGCTTGTAGATCTGGTTAGTTGTTGAATGACAGGCAATTAGTAGATGACTCCAAATTTGGAATTGACTTAAACATTAAATACATATACTTATTCAGCTTTGCAGAGTTAGATATTTATTAAAACAAACCCCAAACCCTATTCCCTTCAAATTGGTTATTTGATTGATCAGAGTTCTTTAGACTTTCAGAGTTTTTTCTTTATAGTATTTTTATTACTGTCTAAATTTTTTTATTTTGATTTTTTTTATTTTGATCTTTTACCTTTTCATTAGTTCATGCAAGTCTTCTGAAGTTTCTCCAAAACTATGCCTGTTGTAATTTCTTGTGGCATAATAGTATTATTCTATTAAATTGATATACCATGATTTGTTCAACTGTTCCCTAATTGTCAGGGATCCCCTTTGTTTCCAGTGCCTTGATAAAACCAAAAGAGCACCTATAAATGTTTTTGTACATAAGGGTAATTTCTCTCCTTCTCTGATCTCTGGGATACAGGCCCAGTAATGTTATTGCTGTGTCAAAGGGTATGCACAGTTCAGTGACTTTTGGGATCATAATTCTGAATTGCTTTCTACATTGACCAAGCCATTTCACAGCTCCAACAATGGTACATAAGTATGTTTACTCTCTTAGAGCCACTCTAAAAATCATTCTTTTTATAGCTAAAAGAATTTCTGAGACAATCTAGTCCAGGGATGGGGAGCCTGCAGCGTCAAGGTAACATGTGGCCTGCTAGGTCCTCCAGTGTGGCCCATTTAGTCAAAGGGTCACACTTGAGGACCTAGAAGGCCACATGTGGCTTCAAGGACACATGTTCCCTGCCCTAGTACAACTCCTTTTGATTTAGAGATTAGGAAGCTGAGACTCAAAAATGACAAGTGCCAAGTAAGAGAGGTAGAATTTGAATTTAGGTCTAAGTTTAATGTTCTTTCTGTTTCCCTATCCCACTTGTTATGTTTCCTTAGGCTTTCCTTAGAGAAGGGAATAAAGGAGCTGGTGAAGTTGATTGCATGTAGTAAAGGGCATTAGTAAATATCTTTTTATGAAACATTTGGTTGTTACCTTGCATTGTTTATGATGAGTTTACGTAAAGGGATCACCATGTACATAATTGAAGTTTATTTTTTAAAATTATTTATATTCTTGTTCACATCACTCATTTCCACAAGATTTTGAGTTACAAAATTTCTCCCCATCTTTCCCCTGCCCACCACCCCAAAACAGTGATCCCACTATATAGCCCCTCCTCCAATCTGCTATCTCCTATGTCCTCCCCCATCACCCCTCTGACTTTCCGGTACAGCAGGATGGGTATCCCTACCCCAGTGCCTGTATATCTTAATTCCCAGTTGCATGTAGTTAATAATAATGATTATATATGTGTACCTATATATTTTTAACATTTGATTACAGAACTTTAAATTCTAGATTCTTTCCTTTCCTCCCTCGTCACCCACCCCCACTGGAAGGACAAGCAACTCAATACAGGCTGTACATGTATAATTACGTAGAATATCTCCACAGTGGACATATTGTGAGAGACTGATTATATGTCCCTCCTTCCTATCCTGCCCCCCGCCTTGTTCTATTCTCTACCCTGTCCCTGTCCCTTTACAGAAGTGTGTAGTTCCAGCAATTCTCCCCCACACCTTGTCCACCCCTCCGTCATCCCACCTCTCATCCCCATCCCCCCTACTTTCTTGTGCGGCAAGATACCCAGTTTAGAGTTTGTCATTCCTTCCCTAAGCCAAATTCAACGAGAGTAAGGTTCATCCTTTTCCATTTGCCTTCCTATTCTTCCCCTTCGTTGTAACAGTTATTCTTACCCTCTTCTGTATGAGATGATTAACTCCATTCTCTCTCTCCCTGTCTCCTCTCATTCTAATCATCTCCCACCTCAGAATTTCACCTTTTAGACTATCGTCCCTTCCTATTCAATTGATCCTGTGCCCTCTATGTAAACATATATACACATACTCAGATATGTGTTCATATGCATATATAAACCCTCCTACATAGACATATGCGTGTGTATATGTATGTTTATATATACACACACACACACACACACACACACACACACACATATATATACACACACACACAC
>JAQQSW010003839.1:0-14595 GCA_028646575.1 Pseudocheirus occidentalis
CACACACACACACACACACATACAGAGGAACAAAATCCCTACATATACCTAACTTGAATTAGATCACAAGTGAATTGCAGCATAGGGAGTGTGAAGGGGAGTAGCATGTAGTAAGACTAAGCAGGTATGTTGAACCCAGATTCTGGATGAGTTTTAAATATGTGAAGTTTGAGGTTTTTAAAGGACATTAAGGTAGAAATGTGCAAGACACAAATCTTGCCTCAGACACTTATGAACAGTGTGACCCTGGGCAAGTCACTTCACCTCTGCTTCCTCATCTATAAAATGGGGACAACAAGCCTCTCCTTCCAAGATGGTTGTGATGGCCAAATGAGATAATAATTATAAAGTACTT
Organism: Pseudocheirus occidentalis; assembly: GCA_028646575.1. NCBI lineage: Eukaryota > Metazoa > Chordata > Mammalia > Diprotodontia > Pseudocheiridae > Pseudocheirus > Pseudocheirus occidentalis. The sequence continues at coordinate 356 of JAQQSW010003839.1, forward strand.
ATCACAGTCCCTGGCACATATTAAATGCTATATAAATATAAGTGATGGTGGTGATTGTGATGAGGATGATGATGATGATGATACAGTTGTAAATCTTAGCCTCAAACTCAAGACAGACATCAAAGTTAGAGCTGAAGGTGGAAGATTATCTGCATAAAAGTGACAATTGTAGGCCTGGAGATGGGTTAGCTGGTCAAAGGAGAGAGTACCAAAGTAAGAAAAAGGAGATAGTTAAGGAAAGAATGCAGAGGAATATCAACATTTAGAAAGTAAAAGAAGAAAGAAAAGCCAGTGACAAAGATATAAGGAGTAACTAATGAGGTCTGAAGAAAACAGAGTGCAATGCTGGTGGAATGAAGAGAAGAAAAAGTCAGTGGAGTAGAGAATTTAAAGGTGATCAGCAACAGATAGAGAAAGATTATACATGGATCTAGATTATCAATAAATATTATTATCAATGGAGAGGAGAGGAGTGGAGGGGAGGGAGGAGTAGAGAGAGGGAGAGGGGAAGAGGGAGGAAGAGGGGAGAAGGTGGGAGGAGGAAGGAGGGAGGGAGGAAGGAAGGGAGAGAGAGTGAGAGAGAGAGAGAGAGAGAGAGAGAGAGAGAGAGAGAGAGAGAGAGAAATCATGTAATAGTGGATAGAAACCTAGCCTTAGAACATAGGAAGAGAAGAGGTTCAAGCCCTTCCTCTTATTCTTACTAGTTTCATGATCCTGGGCAAATTATCTCATTTAGCATCTCAGTGTTCTAAGAAATGCTCTAAAACTAGAAGTGGCATCAAAAATGCCAACTATGCATTGATAGCTGATAAGATGACCATTGGAGTAGATAGAGAGCCAGGAAGATCTGGGTTTCAGTCCTATCATTGACACATATTGACTATGTGACTCTGGACAAGTAACTTAATCTCTCTCTAAACAATTTTCAAAGACTACAACTATAAGCTGGAGAAAAGATGCTGATCTGCATTAGTAAAAAATAAATGAATGAATGAATAGAAGATTTCCTTACCTACCAATTTTCTTTAACAATGAAATTATGATTTCCATCCCTATCTTCATTTTCCTCCCTTCTATGAGAGCAGCTCAGGCTAGCTCAGAAGGAAAATAAAACCCTAGGACAGGTCAATTGAGAAATCAACAAACTGTCATTAAAATAGAAGAACAGAAAAGCATTTAGATAGACTGAGTATTGTGGTTTAGAAAGATAATGTGTCCCTCACTGAGTAAGAAGAAAAGAACAAAGTTAGGAAGAGAAGAGGAAGAAAACAGAAAGAAAAAAGGGAGGGGAGTTTAATAAGAAACAAAATGTGACCCTCTGGGAAGTGAGATATAAAAGAAGAAACTCAGGACTGTCTTGTCTGATAACAAGTCAAGACATCTCTTGACTTTAAACTTGGATCTTGAACTTCCTGGAAATGGAAAACTTGGGAAGAGAAAAGTTTAAGATTTCTTCCAAGGTTCACAGATAAACCTTTGCAGTTCAAGCAACTGAGCAAACTGCCAGCAAACCTTTAGCCCACGTGAGAGATTTCACCTACAGTCAAACCACTCCCTTCTGGTACCATTAAAAAGCAGACTCAAATATTGGGGATTTTTTTCCCTCTTATTTCCCCGTAAAAGTCTATTGTGCTCTTACAAATACACTCATTATAGTCTCAGGATTCAATTTACATAATTGAGGCAGTCCAGCTAATTTTAGGAAAATTACAACTTTGCGGAAAAATAAGTGTTATACAGTAATTATGGCAAAGATGTTCTGCCTTGTGTCAGGCACAATGAAATTAGTAGGTTTAAAAATTAGGAACAAGGGCCTCCAAGCTCTCAATGTCATTTTAAAAATGAGAGAGCACTGTTAAGGAACAGCTCTGAATGTTAATCACAGCACTTGGGAACATTGTGTTTTAAGATATACGATTCTCAACCTTGTTAAAAGAAATATTGAAAGAGGGAAATTGATTTTTTTCCAGAAAATTTGCCTGTCACACTGGAAGATAAGTTACTGTTATGTGTGTCCATTAAAGGAGTTTATTATGTGAAAAGTCACACACCAGGAGGAAGAGAAAAAGTTCAGTTTGTTATTGACTTCATCCAGGTTTGAGTCAATCTCTTCTGATTCTAAGAATTGAAGATAGATAAGCAGTTCCTATTGATGCCCATAGGATCTAGGCAAAAAAAAAAAAGATCTTGAGGGTGGGGAATGAGTGCTGAGAGCATTTGGAAAATTCTCCCATTTCTAGTTAGAGGGTGATTTGGGAAGTCTATTCCCAAAAAGAATAAATAAATATACTGCCACTATAGGTATCATATTTGTAGTTGTTGTTCCATCATTTTGGTCATAAACAACTCTTAGTGACCCAATTTGGCATTTCCATGGCAAAGATTCTGGAGTACCTGGCCATTCTCTTCAGTTGATTTTACAAATGAGAAAACTGAGGCAAAATTAAATGATTTGTCCAGGGTGACACAGCTAGTGGGGTCAGGTTTTAATTCATGAAGATTAATTTTCCTGATGCCAAGCCTAGTATTCTACCCACTGTACCACCCAGTTGCCTGATATGTACCAGATTACTGAGGCCTTAGTAAAGCCACCATTTTATTTGGTTCATGAAAACAGTATCACAGAGTCATGTTTTGCTTTTAGAGCTGGAAGAGACTTCAAATTATAGAATATAGGGTGCCAGAATGAAAAATGGTGAATGAAAAAAGCATTTATTGTTTTCTTTGTGTTTAGCTTTGTCCTAAATGCTGGGAGTGCAAATACAAAAGGGAAATGGTACCTGCCCTCAAAAAGCTTACATTCTAATAAAATGGTCAAAACATAAAAGAATTCTATCCAGAGAAACATTTCATAGGCAATGGTAGTATGAATTTAATGTCCATTTTTTGAAGAAAGAGGGATGGGAATGAGAAGAACTCATAATAGACTAGAAAATGGCCAGAGTGACAATGAGGATGCTTAGTTCATCTGAACTTCAAAGCTATGCATCTTAGTTCTGTCCTAAACCAAAAGACTTAGCTCACCCATGAAGGAATGGTAGAGACCATAGAACCTAGAACATAGAATGTCAGAGCTAGAAGGGACATTAATACAAAACATAGATATGAGGGGGTGGGCCAATACCCCTTTCATTCTTTGCTCCTGTCAGCTTTGAGAGGCCCATTTCCTCTTTGTCAGAGTATGCAACTTTAAGGATATTTGCATGGGGAAGAATCTGGAATGGAGCAATTGGTAGAAATAATGGGTCTGACCTCTGGGTGTGGGTTTCCCTGGTGCCTTTTCATCCACCCTCTCATTTAGGAGGATGAGTGGGAGACACCGAGAGTATTTGAAAATGAGAAGAATGTGGTAGAAAAGAACAGAAACGTCATTCAGCGCTAAAACATCAGATATGGAGCCATAATTCAGATCTATTCTCTCAACTATTGATGATTGGTGTCTTCACTTTTTTTGTAGTACTACTATAATGCACTTGGGGGGGGGGAAGGGAGGAATTAATTCCCTTGCTAGAAGCAGTAATGGCAACTTGCCACTAAATCATCTGGTCATAAGAGACATGCCTGAAAGGAGTCTGAAATGTGAATTCAAGGGCATTGCTTCCTGAACTCCAAGCATCTGCATAAAGAGAGACACGAGAACAGGAGGGGGTTCTGAATAACTTCAACAGTCTGAATATGGAAACTAGACTTTTAGCAGAGAAAGGAGATTTCTGGGACAGCATAAGATTTGTAAGTAGCCTCATGAGTATCTAGGTCCAAATTCAAGCATTCCTGAGTTGAAAGTTCCAAGTACTAGGTCTTATGGAGAGGGATTTCCTAATTCTTCCTACTCTTGGATACAAAAGAAGAAAAGTTCACCTGGTTCCTATGCAGTGTCTGGCTTAGAATGAAAAGCCACCAAGGATTTCAGTTGAGTCAGAAGCCACAGATGGTGGAAAATCTAGCCAGGCAATGCCGAGTAGCAACCAGTAGGACCATGTCCTATGAAACCATGGTCAGCAGACCTAGTGCCAGAATATCAATGCCACTTTAGCCTTATACTTTTAGAGATATTGTCACTCTTTCTTCTATTTTCTCTGGACACATAAGTGCCTCTCTGATGCTGGGTGGGGAGAGGGGGGGGAGAGAGAGGGAGAGGAGGGAAAGATGGAGAGAGAAATGAGAACATATAATGAGATATAGTAAGGGGTGGGAGAGAGACAAAGAGAGATTGAGCATTTATCAAGTATTTGAGGTGTGTAGGCACAGTGCTAAGGACAGGGGACACAAAAGCATTCAAAGAAAATATTCCCTTTCTTCAAGGAGCTTGCATTCTAATGTGAGAAAAGAAAATATTTTAAATCTGGAAGTGAGGAAGGGGGCACTGAAGGCCCAGCAAGCAGGTTAATAGAACCCAGGTTTATGGGAAAGATCGTTTGCTGCTAGTATGGACAATCAAAGTATCAGAGAGGAAAATAACAAGGGGAGTTTTGAAGATCAAAGAAAGAATAGAAGCATTGCTTGGGGTGAATGTGTCAAAGATTAATGACAACCAAAGGGACAAAATATAATTTAGTACTTTAAGCCCTATTCTACCAACCCTGCTGCCCATTCCCTAAAGGATTTTTAAAAGCTAATTTGTCCATTTGGATTGTTAGCAGGCCTAGCCTCAGATAAAACAACCTCTCTCAAAAAACTGGAACACTTATTATGAAGAGATATATGTGGGAGTCTCACCGCAAATGTCATCTGAGGGGTGGGAGATTTCCAGAAGACTCCAGCTCATTTGATGTGAATGTACTTTGTCCACTGAAAAACTATTCTTCCTCAGGAACTAAACTCTTAATGCTACTCTTGCTGTCTTAGTTTAGAAAATGTAGTTTTCCAATTCCACATTATAATTCATCATCTGTATTCAGTTCTTGGGTTCTGATTTAATCCAATTAGATTCACACCTCTAAAACTTGTCTCTACTTTTTGATGCATTACCTTCTATATATCCCAGAGGATGGAAAGCCCAAATAAACTAATAGAGGTCACTAGGAGGAAATACTTCCAGCAACTGGCATAAAAAGATAGTACAAGAAATAAGGAGAGCCTAGGAGAGCTGGCCCTAGGCTAAAAGACTGACATAGAACAAGTTAAAAGGGCTTTCTCATGGAAGAACATGGTACTGGTGAGTCACAGAACCTGGATCAAAATCATACCTCCTCATGTTTACCTGTGTCACTTTTGGAAAATCACCTACCATCCTTATGCTTCACTTTCCTCATCTATAAAATTCTCTCTGGAATCCTCCTTGTCTTTGCCTGCTCTATTTCCCTACTTGGGATAGCCTTCCTCATTGCCCCTGACCTCCCTCCTTTCCAGAACCTTTTTAATTATTATCTACAGGGCACTATTTGCATCTGCTGCCCTGCCTGGTTTGGACTCCACAGAACAAGATCTCCCTCCCTGGATAAGCTCCTCACTTCTAAACTCACCACCAATGATGCTAACTCAAGCCTCAGTTGTCTCAGGCTCAGCCCCCTCTCTCCTCTGTTTGGACAGCTGGAGGGCAGAAGACCAAAGTTTTCCCAATGCAGTAACTGTGCTCTCATATCACTCCACTTTGCATCCACAGCCTGGATTGTGTTTAAGCCCATGGAACAAGATGCCCCCAAACCAGCTACCTCAATTTCCTGCCTCCTTGTGTTTGCTGTATCCTCCTTCAGATTGTAAACTACTTGAGGGCAGGGATGGTCATTCTTTTCATTAATTGTATCCACAGCACTTAGCACAGTGCCTGTCATATAAAAGGTGCTAAAGAAACGTTTGTTGGATTGGATTGGATTATTGTATTTTCCCATCAGAATATAAACTCCCTGAGGACAGTTTATATCTTGCATACTTGCATGTGTATCCCCAGTGTTTAGCATAGTGCCTGACACAGTGTAAGTGCTTAATGAATGCTTTACTACCCTTCCATCCACTTGTTCATCTATTCATCTACTGCTCTATCATAAAATGATGTCATGAAACAAAACGGCCTCAGAGGTTCCTTGAATTCTTGATGTATGATCTCATAAAGAGAAATTTGATGTTGTTTCTCCATGACACTAGAGAACAGGATTGTAAGAAATGGGTCAAAATTAAAGAGACCCGTTTAGACATTCTGTGAGAGGGGGAAATTCTTTAATATGTTAAGCCAAACAAACATGGAATGGGTTACCTGCAGAGGTAGTGAGGGTCCCCTTTATTTGAGATCATGAAGCAAGGACAAATTCTTTGTAAGATATGATTTAGACTAGATGGCCTCTAAGTTCCCTTCCAAGTCTCACATTCCATAATTCCTTAAAAGTCACCTGGTCTCACTCACATATCTTTTTTACCAATGCTTTTTCTCCATTCCCTTGGGAAAAGGACTCTCCTTTATCTTTCCCATCAGGATTAGTGCCACCATGCTCTGCCCCATTGAAATTTTCTTTCAAGGAAAGGGATCTTTCCATCTCCACTAAGATACCATCATAGGATCACACATGGAGAATGGGTAGTAACCTCAGAGAACATTTTGTCCAACTCTTTCATTGTTGTTGTTGTTGTTGTCTCTTGTCTTCAAAGAGGACCAAAATTACATCACAATGTTGGGGCCAATGTACCCCAACATTGTGAGATATATATATATGTATATATATCAGTCTGACTGGGACGGATCAGATGAATATGAGTTCAGAAGGCTCTAGCACAGGGGTGGGGCAAAAATTGTCCATAGGAGTATTGGGGACGGAAATGTCTCTTAATTTGTGCAGCTCATATTTCTCTTGAGCTACCGACATTCTGCTTTACTCAAACAGCACAGTACCTTGTTTGATATGGGCATATCATACTGGATGGTCCTATACCAGTATCTCTCAGGTCTCACAATCAATAGCAAAGTTCTTTGAAGAGGCTTTGAAAGTTACAGTGAATCATCACTCAAAATATAACTCAAAATTCTATATCATTTATATCAGATTTATAGAATATATTCTTCTCCCCAAAGCCCATGAAATAGTACAAATATACTAGCCACATTTTATAACTGGGGAAACTGGATGCCTAGAAAAAGAATTACTTATTAATAGATGTGAAGTAGGATTTAAATCCAAGTTACTGACATACCCAGGATGGCTGTTAGCACAAGTTCTTAGATCTGCTTTATTGGGAAAGATAGCTGTTTAAGGGGTCAACAATCTCTTTTTTTTATTACATTCAGTAGTTCAGGAGAAAAGTCAGCACCCTGAACTTCAGAGAAAATACAAGCAGAGAAATAAAGACCAATAGATAGGGCTCTGACTGCCTGAATCCACTATACACTTTACATACATTCCTGGATTGAGAGAGCCTTTATATCTGAGCAGCCAGGGAGCTCTGAACATAGAGCCATTAAGAATCTCAACCAGAGAATCACAGGATCCTTCTCATAAGTAAGCCTCCAAAGCAAAATACCAACTCACCTTGGAGCATATATGTTTCTCAGAGCCAGAAGGCATTTCAACCCTCATGACTCAGAGCCTAATTATAAATCAGCAAAAAGGTGTGAAAACCTTCCTACAAACAAGCCTCCCCTAAGCAACCTTCCCTTAATGGACTCCATATAACACCTGTTAATGAGTGGGGAAGATATTAAATCCCATTAACATTACAGTTGCCTGAGTGCAAATTCAACACTAGCTGTTATGATGTAGTAAATTGCATATTATTGGACATAACCTTATATGTATAAAATGAAATCAGTGCAGTATTCAGCATCACAGGACTTGAGTTCAAATTCTAGCTCTGCTACTAATCACATCTGTGACCTCAGGCAAGTCATCTACCTTCTCTAACACTCAGTTTCCTCTTGTCTAAAATGAAGAAGTTATAGTGGTTAATCTTTAAATTAATATGTTGTTCAGCATGTAATTGATTTTACAAAAGCACAGTTAGTCTGGTCCACTGCACTTAATACCACCACATCTCAAACTCTAGCAAAGAATCAGAGAAACTTGAATTGGGTGAGCCATCCGTTCCAATCTAACATCAATCCAATTGCACTCAACAAGTAGCCATCTGGCCTTTACTTGAAGCTTTATGATGAAAAGAGAACTCATCACCTTTCTAAGATCAATATTTACCCTCCAATGTACATCTTGGTTACCATAGGTTCCCAAAATGGGTGATACCACCCCACTGAGGAGCACTGGAATTACGGGTGGTGGTAGTAGCATCAGGTACAATTGGAGGGACATTGAATAGAAACAGGGGTGTGGTGGAAGCATAAGGAAAGAAAAAAAGATTTTGAAAAGTCATTAATACATGTTTCATCTGTTATGTAACAGAGTTAAAGTCATAGCGATTACATTATTTTCCAAATAAACAAAAAAAATGCAAGTTATAACCAAATAGTGGTCAAGTCTGCAAACAGATCTTAGCAAGCAAATCTTAGCAGGCAAGCATGTCACCCAATGTTGGGAATTCCAGCAAATATTGGCAGGAATATTGTGTAATAACTTGTTTACAATAGAATACTATACAGTTAAATGATGCAATATTGCATCATCAAAATTTCAATGCAGGGGAAAAACCACAAATTTAAATAAAATTTGAAATTTTAATAGAATTTTTATGAAATTTAAAATTTAATAAAATGTTACATTTAAATTATTAAATTTAAGATGTAATTTTAAAATTTTATATACATATATACATATATATATATATATTGAAATGAAAAATTTCAAAAAATATTAAAGGGTTAAAGAAAGCAGATTTCCAGGGGAGTACTGAGTATCTTTTTTTGAAAAGGGATTGGTAGGGGGCAGAGACAAGATGGTGAAGTAAGAGCAGAGACTTGCTTGAGTTCTCCCCTAAACTATTCTATATACCTGTAAAAATGTTGCTTTAAATTACAGAGCTACAAAATGACAGAGCAAAACAAATCTCCACCCCAAGACAACCTGGAAGGATAAGAAGAAAGGTTTATGACTGGATCTGGATTGGGAATAAAGCAAAGTCCATCACAGCCCTCACCAGCACAGACAGGGTTGGAACCCTCAGGGGATTAAACCACTGAAGCTGTGGTGGTTTCCAGGCTTCTCAACCTACAAACACCAAAGATAGCACAAAAGGTAAGTAGGAAAACTATGTGAGACCTAGGTGTCCCAGCCCCAGGGCAGCAGAGGGGGCAGATGGCAGCAGTAGCAGTTGCTTCTGGAACTCCGGGTCCACAGACAGTGGGGGATCAAGCAGCTGACACAAAAACCCTGAATCCTGGGACAGTACACCCAACCCCACTAGAAACAGAGTCCTACCCTGACAAAAAGCTAGAAAGTCAAGTATTTGGCTTGGAAGATGAGCAAACAGCAAACAATTAGTGTGGAGGACACTACAAGATTAATGGCTCAGTTGTAATACATATTGGAAGTATTTGGATTCTAAAAAATGAACCAACAAAACTGGTGTTTGTACAGTTTTATTTTTCAAAAAATTCTTGTTAATGTACAGGCATTGGCACATTTAAATGTGAACTACACAGAGAGCTTTCCCAAAAATCTAGGAAAGTGGAATGTCAAGAAGTCAAGAAAACATGAAAAACTTAAAGTGCTAAAACAGAAGGCACTTCACAAAAGTTGTTCACTGAAACAATTCATGTGTCAGTTTATATCCTTCATTTTGCAAATGGCAGTGAAAAACTGATTGGACTAGAAGGACATCAAGAAAAATGTGGATAGCTGGTGACAGTAACAGTATAAAATTAGATTTTTAAGTAATAAGAGACCTAAGTCATTTATTTTGTCATCTTTTAAAAAGGCTCAGTACTGACTTGCATCCCTCACAAGGGAAAAATAAGAGGTCTTGGAATGATATAATGATATGATAGCCACCCCCACTCCCACCAACAACAATTCTGTGACTGTAATTTTGTTCTGGGAATAATACAACCAGACCAAAAAACTTGCAAAGTCACTTTTTGTCCCAAAGAGATGAAAGCCCTTTTGTTCTTTTGGGTATAGTTTTGTGAAGTAAATAATTAACAAAAGGAAAAATACTCCCAGAGTCAGTGAACTAAAAAAGTTGTTACATTCATTACTGTAAATACTTAGGTTATGATGAAGTTGTCTAGAATGTTATATAGTTAAGAGGTAGATAACAGGCCAAATAGTTCTCATAGAATCTAATAATTTATTATCTGTACATCAAAGAGATCACACACTCCTTCATTCTCATCCAGGTTAAAGCTGTAGTCATCAGCAAGGGTAGGAGACAGCCATAATAGGGGAAACACATCAGAAGACATTAATTCATCAATGATATCACCATTAACAGATCCTGAGGCTGTTTGAAACTGGTGTCTGCTGGAGATGCTGACCTCTAGTAAGAGTGTGCTGTTCAGGCAGATTCTGGGTTTCTGTATCAGGTTTCTGTGGAGTCACTGGTGAAGAGACTTGATAAGGAGGTTGTGTGAGGTCATCAGGTGGAGGAACAGGACAAACCACAGGCTTAGAGGAACTGGATTCTTTATTAATAAGCAGCACGTGGATAGGTCCTGAGTAACTCTTTAACTTGATCTGGTATTTTTTTTGTCCATTCTGGCCCATTTCAGGAATAGGTACCTTCAGCTGTGTACCAGAAGGTGCTTGAATTGCAAGAAGTGTGTCTCCATTAAAACAATTACAGATGTCTTCATGAGTTATATAAGAAAATCTGTTGTTAATGGAGTCATCCATAACATTTTTGATACTTTGCTGTAGCCATAATTTCTGTTGATCAAGTTCTCTCTCTTTTAGCTCCAGATCCTCAATTTCTGATTTGAGATATCTCAGTCTCTCAATAACTTCCTTTGTATTACATCCAGCACCTACACCTTTCCACTGTATACTATTTTTGGACTTCTGTTCAATAAATCAAATCCTTCCAAAACATTGGTAATATCATAAATTCTTCTTTTTTGCTGGACAGCCAAAGTATCTGCATCTGCCTTGAGATCCAGGACCCCGTGCTTGGCCTCCTGCAGCAGCAAAACCAACTTGGTGGTGAGTAGCCCCAGGCTCTTCTCCTGGCGGCTGCTGCCCCCGCCCCACTCCAGCCACCACCGCTCCTGCTGCCCAGGCAGCCGGTGCTCCTGAGGCGGCTGCGGCTGCAGGGGCTACTGGCAGGAGCTCCCGAGCTCCCATGAGGCCTGCCGCTGCCTCCGGGCTCGGAGCCCAAGCCCTCAGCCCCGCCTCAGGCAGGGCGCAGGTGCCCCGATGGGCACCCCCACAGCGATTGACTCCGCTGTGCTCCCGGGAGCTCAAACGCCTGAGCTCCTGCACTGGGGACAAGCGAGGGAAGAAGACGCTAATGCCTTTTTGAGAAATCAAGAAATTATGAAGAAGACAATGTAAAATATCTCATTGGAAAAATCACTGACCTGGAAAATAGTTGAGGGGAGATAATCTAAAAATTATTGAACTACCTGAAAGTCATGATTGAAAAATGCTTAGAAATCATCTTTCAAGAAATTATCAGGAAATTATCAAGGAAAAATGCCCTGATATTCTAGAACCAGAGGATAAAATAGAAATTGTAAGAATTCACCAATTGTCTCTCGAAAGAAATCACAAAAGGAAAACTCCTAGGAATGTTGTAGCCAAATTCCAGAGTTTCCAGGTCAAGGAGAAAATATTGCAAGAAGACAGAAAGAAACAATTCAAGTATTGTGGAAATACAATCAGGTTAACACAAGATTCAGCAACTTCTACATTAAGGAATCAATAGACTTTGAATATGGTATTCTGGAAATTAGAGGATCTAAGATTATAACCAAGAATAACCTACCCAGTAAAAGTAGGCATAATACTTAGGGGAAGGGGAGTGGGGAATGGACATTCAATGAAATAGAGGACTTTCAAGTATTCTTACTGAAAAGACCAGAATTTAATAGAAAACTCAATTTCTAAATATAAGAATCAAGAGAAGCATGAAAAGGTAAACGGGAAAGAGAATTCATAAGGAGACTTATTAAAGTTGAACTGTTCACATTCCTACATGAAAAAATGATAATTGTAACTCATGAGACCTTTCTCAATATTAACATAGTTGGAGGAAATAGAAAGATAGATAGATAGACAGATAGATAGATAGATAGATAGATAAATGCATACATACATATATACATGCATACATACATATATACATGCATAGAAACAGATGACACTGGGTGAGTTTAATATGAAGGGATAATATCTTTAAAAATAATATTAAGGAGAGAGAGATGAATGTGTTGGGAGGAGAAAGGGAGAGATAGAATGGGGTAAATTATCTCACATTAAGCAGGCAAGAAAAAGGTCTCATAATGGAGAGGAAGAGAGAAAAGGAGAGAGGGAATAAGTGAACCTTACTCTCATAGGATTTGGCTCAAGGAGGGAATAACACACACTCAATTGGGTACTTTACCCTATAGGAAAGTAAGATGAAAAGGAATGAGATGGTGAAGGGGAGATAAGAGAAGGGAGGGCAGGTTGGAGAAGGGGATAATCAGAAGCAAAGACTTTTGAAAAGGGACAGGGTTGGGGGGTGGAGCCAAGATGGAGGTGTAGAAGCAGCAAGGCTCTGCAGCTCACACACAATCACCCTAAACACCCATAAAATATGACCCCAGACAGAGTCTAGGACTCTCAGACTCACAAAAATATAGAAAACACATCTCTCACCAAAGGCAGCTTGGCAGCAGGGGCTCATGGCAGAAGGGGGTCATCACAGTCGGCCAGGAGCCGAGGCCGGCCCAGCCTAAAGCCTAGATCATGGCCAGGCCTGGGGCAGTGGGAAGGAGCCAAGCTGAGCCTAGCCACACAGCAGCCAGTCAGCAGGAGAAAAGATCTACAGCCTCCAGCAACTCCACATCTACCAAGGCATGAAAAACAGGGATTGGAGAGGGGCAGCTCAGCAGGAGGGCCACATCCAGCAGGCCGGCAGGCCGGGAACCGAGACCAGCCCAGCCCAAAACCAAAACGCAGCCAGGCCAGGCCCCAGGGTGGTTAGGAGGAGCTGAGCCTCCCAAGCCTCATTGTGAGTATACTTCAGAGAAGATCTACTACACCTGAGAGGATCTTCACATCCAGCAAACCAGGATCAGAGACAGTCAGTGAAAATGAAACTTTGAAACTTAATTTGGGGGAGGAAAAGCAGTTTGGCCAATCTGCCCCCAGAGCAAGTAAGCAGTGGGGGAAGGGAGCTGCTGTAACTGGCAGGCAGGCCTCATGGGGTTGCTTCAGAGCCCCTGGCCTGTGGACTCCACAGGAGGACTGAGTCAATTGATCAGGGCCAAGTGCTCTTGCATTGAGCAGCCTGGATCCGGATCGTGGTCTTGGGTGGTGGTCCTGGGGTGCACTTTCAGCAAGCCAAAGCTGGGGGGACTTGCAACACCCCCCTAATAGCTCTGGCAGCAGGGAAAAACCCAGCAATTTGAAACAGAGCTTTCCCTCCTGGAAGAAGAGTTTCACAGAGCTAAAAAAAAAAAACCAATTAATTGCCTGGCCAACATGAGGAAAAATCTCTACAATCATTTTTTGTGGACAAAAAGGATCAAAGCATGGAACGGGAGGAAGACAACACAGTCAGAACTCCCACACCAAATGTTTCCAAGACACTTGAAGAATTCCTAGCAGCTATGGATCAGCTGAAAAAAGACTTTGAAAACCAAATAAGAGAAGTGGAGGAAAACTTGGGAAGAGAAATGAAAATGATGCGAGAAAATCATGAAAAGAGAGTCAACAACCTGACTGAAGAAAACAACACTTTAAAAAATAGATTAACTCAAATGGCAAAAGAGGCCCAGAAAGTCAATGAGGAGAAGAATGCCTTAAAAAGTTGAATTTCCCAGATAGAAAAAGAATCTCAAAAGCATTTTGAAGTGAACAATTACTTCAGAATTAGAGTAGAAGAAGTAGAAGCTAATGACTTTATGAGAAACCAAGATACTATTAAACAGTTATAAAGAAATGAAAAAATAGAAAACTGTGTGAAATATCTCCTTGAAAAAACCACTGACCTGGAAAAAAGATCCAGGAGAGACAATTTGAAAATTATTGGTCTACCTGAATCCCATGACCAGGAAAAGAACTTGGAAAGCATCCTTCAAGAAATCCTCAAAGAAAATTGCCCGGATGTTTTAGAATCAGAGGGCAAAAAAGAACTTGAAAGAATTCACTGTTCACCTCTTAAAAAAGATCCCCAAAAGAAAACTCCTAAAAATGTTATTGCCAGGTTCTAGAACACCCAGT
>JAQQSW010003840.1:0-14595 GCA_028646575.1 Pseudocheirus occidentalis
AGGACGTAGTTTCCTTCCTTATCTCTTTTAATTAGATCTAATTTAGGTTTTGCTTTATCTGAGATAAGAATTTCTACCCCTGCTTTTTTTTTACTTTTGCTGAGGCATAATATATTCTACTCCATCCTTTTACCTTTACCCTGTGCATATCCCCTTGTTTCAGATGTGTTTCTTGTAGACAGCATATTGTAGGATTGTGTTTTTTAATCCATTCTACTATCTGCCTCTGTTTTATGCAAGAGTTCATCCCATTCACATTCACAGTTATGATTACTATCTGTGACTTTACCTCCATCCTATTCTCTCCCCTGTTTATATCTTTATGTCTTCCTTTTCTCTTTCCCTTCTTAAGAATTTTCCTTTTGACCACCACCTCCCTCAGTATTCCCTCCCTGTGTTTCCCCCTCTTTACTACACTTTCCCCTTGCTAATTTTCCCCTCCCTAGTGAATACCCTCCCCTCCTTACATCCCTCTCCCCTTATCCCTCCTACTGCCTGTAGGGTGCAATAGATTTTTATTCTTAACAGAGTATGTTATTCCCTTGTTGAACCCAAACCAATGCTAATACATTTCATATACTGCTCCTCTCCCTCCCTCTTTTCCCTCTATTGTTATGATATTTTGTGTCTTTTCATGTTAGAATCTAAACTTAGCCATTTGTATTGATCCCTCTTTAAATCAGAACCAATGGGAGTAACGATCATACAATGCTCATTTCCTTCCTTCCCACCCCTCCACTTTAGTATAGTTTTTATGCCTCTTCTTGTGGCATAGTTTACCATCTTCTACCTCTGCTTTTCCTTTTCTCCCCTTACATTCCCTTTCTTTACCTTAATAAGTTTTTTTTTAATCTTCAGATTCATCTAGTTATACCCACACCCTCTTTCTGTGTACATCCTTTTTTTTTTTTTGCTTTTTGGAGGGCAGTTGGGATTAAGTGACTTGCCCAAGGTCACACGGCTAGGTTTTTGTGTTAAGTGTCTGAGGCCGGATTTGAACTCAGGTACTCCTGACTCCAGGGCCAGTGCTCTATTCCGTGCGCCACCTAGCCACCCCCATGTACATCCCTTTTATGTGTCACAATATTTATACTAATTTCGGTATTGACAGGTATCTGCTTCTCATAAAGGAATGTAAATAGTTTGCTCTTATTGAATCCCAAGTTATGTGCATGTGTGAGCATCTGTGTGTTTTCCTTATTTACCTTTTTATATCTTTCTTGGATCTTCTAAGTGGAGATACAATTTTCCATTGAGTCAGGCTTTTTCATAAGAAAAGTCTGGAAGTTTTTTATTTCATTAAATGACCATCTCTTTCCCGAAAGAATATGGCCATTCTTGCCGGGTCATTGATCCTTGGTTGCAGTCCTAGCTTTTTTGCTTTACGAAATATGGCATTCCATTCCCTCCTATCTTTTAATGTAGCAGCTGCCAAATCCTGTGTAATCCTGATTAGTTCCATGATATTTGAATTATTTCTTTTTGGCTGCATTCAGTATTTCTCCTTGACTTTGTAGCTATGGAGTTTGGCTACAATAGTTCTTGGAGTTTTCAATTTGGGATCTCTTTCAGGGGGAGATTGGTGAATTCTTTCAATAACTATTTCTCCCTCTGATTCTAGGATCTGAGGACAGTTCTTTTTTGACAATCTCTTGGAGGATGTTGTCCAGGCTGGTTTTTTCATCATGGCTTTTTGATAGGCCAATAATTCTTAGCTTATCTCTCCTGGATCTGTTTTCCAGGTCAGTAGTTTTTCAAGTGAGATATTTTGCACTTTCTTCTAATTTTTCAATCTTTATGTTTTGTTTGATTGACTCTTGATGCATCATGGAGTCCTTAGCTTCAATTTGTCTCATTCTAATTTTTAGCGAATTATTTTCCACAGCTAGTTTTTGGAGTTACTTTTTCATATGTTCGTTTTTTGTTTTTAGGGAAGTATTTTCTCCGGTTAGATTTTGGACCTCCTATCCTAGTTCTCCAATTTTGCTTTCCAAAGATTTGATTTCTTCAGTGAGATTTTTTTCCAGTTTGGTCACTACCTCTCTAATTTCATTTTTAAAATCTCTTTTGAGATCCTCCAAGAAGGCTCTTTGGGCTAGAGACCAATTCGCATTTCCTTCTGTGGTCTCCAGTGTGGATACTGAGTCCTTGTTGCCTTCTGAATTTGTCTGTTCTTGCTCACTATAAAATGATTTGATGGTCCTAGCCTTTACAGTTTCCTTCTTCCCCTTTGTGAGTGCCTTATTTCCTGGATTTTTGGAGTGGATATCCGCTGCTGGTGTGCTGGAGTCTTGAGCTTCTCAGGCTGGGAAGTAGGGGTTTGGAAGCTGTAAGCTCTGAGTGTGCAGCCTAAGGCCAAGATCAAGACTCTCAAGGATTCCCCTGAGTTACCCTGAGGCTTACAGAGTAACTTGTGGAGGCGGGAGTGGTCTAGCTCCTTCAGGTTTCCACATCTATGTCTCTGAGCTACTGCTCAGGCAGGCTCAGAGCCGGCTACAGCTGCAGGCCCAAGGCAGAGCTGTTGTTTGCTGATTGGCCCAGTGGTGCTAAACACCTGGGCTTTTCTTGGTAGAGCTTGCTGGCTCCACCCTACTGGGCTTAGACCCTGTACTGTCTTCTTTCCCCTTTCCTCATCTGTGCCTAAGCCTGCAGCTGTTTCCACTAATTCAAGATTTTTACTCTGTGTAGGACATTTAATTCCAGACTTTTCTGGATCACAGAGGGGTTTCAGAGCTACTAAACTTTATTCCTCCATCTTGGTTTCTGGAAGTATGGGTGTATAATTTTAAACCTTCAGGCTGCCCCAGGGAGAGGTACTGACTCTGTTGTTGGCCCCGAGTTTTTCCTACCTGGTTTGATGATCCTCTGCCCTGTGGTGAGACAGCCAGGCTGGGTGAGTCTGCTGGTTGGCTGGGGCTTCTTCTCGGTCTGCTGTACTCTGCTCTCAGCTCCATGTTGGTGCAGCTCTCTTGTGCTCAGTGTTCTCCTTACCCCAATCTGAGTTGGCACTTTCCTGGGCTGGGAATCTGCCCGGCTCAGTCTAACAATGGGTTCTGTCATTCTTAAATTGTTCAGATTCACTTTTTAGCCCTTAGTAAGAGAATTCCACTGACCTTTTTCTTAGCTTTATTTTTCCTGCCTCAATAGGTGTGGAGGTTACCCCAGGTGTTACCAATCCTCTCTGCTGTAGACTTTGGCTGTGGCTTTTCCCGACCACCCTGGGGCCACGCCATGATTTTGGGCTGGGCTGGCCTTGGCTCCTAGCCTGGTGCGATGAGCCCCTCCTGCCAAACTGCCTTCAGCAAGAGATATGTTTTCCATATTTTTGTGGGTTTTGGAGACCTAAAATTTGTTTAGAGTCATATTTTCTGGGTATTTAAGGTGAATGAGTGGGAGTTGTGGAGCTTTACTGCTTCTATGCCGCCATCTTGGCTCTGCCCCCTCCACTCTGACCTAACTTTAAAATTCTTGAATATGTTGATATATTTTACCTTTGATGTAGAGGAATCTTATATATTTTCTACTTTCTATGTTAACAAGTGCTTAATTTGTAAATTATGTATTTTAAATAATATTACATATCAAGTCAGTCAAACTTCATTTTAGCTATTTTAGTGACCTAAAAAAGATAAATCATTTAAAAGTAAGAAATAAAAAACAGAAAACTGAAAAAGATTATTCCTGCTTTTTGAAGATATGGTGTGATGATGCCAAATTCAATTTCCTTGAGGGAAAAGAATACATTGTTTTTCATAATTGTATCCCATATAGTTGGCAATGTACTTTCATACCTTTAGCAGTTACCTGAGCATTTTTTGAGTTACATAATAAAACAAAGGTACAAAAATATACTATGTTTTCTGACTAATATCCCCATTATTTTACATTTGCAATTTTTTTATCCAGATCTTTGACAATGGAACCTTTCTATGTGACTTACAATGGAAAAATTAGTATGTGAGACTCTTGAAAGAAATAACCATTTTACTTTTCTATTTGTATTCTTTGCATTTAGTCACTAGGCCCCTAGGTGACTCAGTGGATAGAACACTGGACTTAGAGTCAGGAAAAGCTGAGTTCAAAATGAGCCTCAGACACTAACTGGCTGTGTTGCCCTGGTCAAGTCATTTAGTCTCTTTTTGCCTTAATTAACTGGAAAAGGAAATGGAAAACTATTTTAGTAACTTTGCCAAGAAAACCCCATGGACAGTATGGTCCCTGGCACTATGAAGAGTTAGACATGACTGAATAACAGCAACAGCACAGTGCTTTTCATTGAGTAAGCAGTTAATGAGTGTTTTATTCATTCATTTATTTAGACAACTCCCTGGTGAGGAAATTCCCTTTATTAATACAGATAAACAATTATATTCCTGTAACTTATAGTATTCCTAGGGAATTTCCTTAGAGATTTAGTAACTTGCTCAAGACGTTGCAACCAGTATAAGTCACAAATTACTTGAACTCAGTGTGTTCAGACTCTAAGGCAGGCTCTCTATTTAGTATGCAAGGCATCCGCACTCCATTTGTAATATATTATTGAAAGTTTGAAATTGCAAATTGATGTAAAGGATCATTATATTAAAGTTGGAAAGTAAGTTTAATATCATATAATCCAGCCTTCTCAATGTACACATGAAGAAACAAGAAAGTGAACTGATTTGCTCAGTGTCACAGAGATAGCAAGTAAAAGAATGAGAGTTCATAGTCACAAGTCAAGACAAGTCAACAAATATTTATTAATTATTTGCTATGTGCTATGCATTGCACTAATGTCTAGGTATTCAAAAGATGGCAAAAATAAAAGCATTAGCCCTGCTGTGAAAGTTCACACATTCTAATTCTTTGCACATCTTGAAAGAATTACATACACACACACACATGCATGCACATATGTGTATGTGTATGTATATATATGTTTATACACACATACAAATACACACATACACAGATGGTAAATTGAAAAATGGTAAATTTCAGAAAGGCATTAGCATTGAGGTAGACTGGGAAAGGTTTTTTTTTTTTCCAGAAGATACAATTTAAGCTAAATCCTGAAGGAAACCATAGAAACCACAGGTAGGGTAGAGGAAGGAAAAGATACCAGGCTTGGAGCCAGTCATTGAAAATGCACAGAGTAGAGAGTTGAAGTGTTTTGTGAAAGGACAAATAAGGAGGTCGGTATTGCTGTTTCATAGAGTATGTATGTGAGGTTAAAGCATAAGAAGAATGGAAGTATAGGAAGGGAGCAGGTCATGAAGGGCTTTAAAAGTCAAACAGAAAGTTTTATATTTGATCCTGGTGGTAATGGGTATCTAATGAATTTTACTGAGTAGGAGAGTGACATGGTCAGACCTGATCTTTGGCACTTGACTGGAGAAATTTGAGGCAGGTCAACCAATCAGAAAGTCATTTCAAGATTATGAAAGCCTGTATGAACATGGTTACAGAGACAGAGACAGTATGGGGATATATATAAGAGCTGATACAAAGATAGAAGGCAAAGGATTTGGTAAATGATGTGATATTTACAATTCCAGACTTGTTCTTTAACATGAAACGGCCCCTCGTGTTAATGACTTTGACTTAAAGTGTCTTATTATTAATAACATAAATTCATTTTTTTTCATTTTTGTTCTGTTGATGCTCTATACTTGTGTGTTACCTCTATGTTGTAAGCCTCTGGAGTGCATTCTTTGTATGTGTAATTAATCCCCTCTCTAACCTAGTATATTTATCCATTCAACTCATATTTATTAAGTGACTGCAGTGTATAAGGTCTCTGATGGTACCACATGGCAGTAGGTAATTAACAAATATTCTTTAGTAATGATGAAGTGATATGCATTAATATGCAATAATGTGCTGTCCTTCTAATGATGGGCCTTTATTGTGCCTTGTTTTTCAGATGGGGATTCTGGATTTTCAGTGATTCAAACTAAATTCTTCATGTGCTTTCCCCTGTGATTAGGGACATACATTTGCAATGTGCCTAGCTAGGGTTAGGCGTATGGTATGTGGCCATGTAATGGAGTCTAGTTAATTGGCTCACATGGGAATCTGTCTTATGACCTTGTTAGCAGGGTGCCCTAACTAACCGACCCAACTTGTCACAGACATCTCAATATCAGGGTTCTCAGGTACTTTATTTTATCCCTTATTCCCCAGACCAAGCTAGACTTCTTGAAATTTTGTTTGCTATGATTTGCTCATCTTTTTTTTTTACCTTTTCTAGTCTTTGCATATTATGGACATTGTGAGAAAAAAAAATAAGGTAATGCATAGGCAAGCACTTTGGACCTTTGGATGGAGAAGCCTTGTGAACTTGAAGGAATTTTTATTTTGTTATTTCTCATTTAATGATCCCAGAGCATGATATACTCCATTATTACCACAGTGTATTGAATGGAACATTAGTGTCCCAGAATAGTTATTTATGCTGGTAGATTTTTGTTATAGAGTACAGTAGGAGAATCTAATAAGCAGAACATTCATATCCTAGGCTAGTATTCTGTCCTGTTTGGGTTCTTTGCTTTTGTTCCAACTTGCCTAACTATTTTCCCCTATCCCCATATACCACCATTTCTCTTCCTTCCTTTCTTATTCCTCTCCTTTTCCTTCTTTCCTTCCTTTCATATAATTTGTGCAACACCAACATCATAATTTGTATCTTACATATGATTATCAGTGTGTACAGTGATAAATCTCATCACTGTCATTATGTAGTCAAGTGTCACACACACAAACCTAGATATCCAATTTTCTGGCATTTCTTTCCTTCACCTACCTATTAATTCCTTTTCCTACTTACTTTGTCAATTTCATCTTTGTAAATCTGTTTTTTCCTGAAAATGAGTTTTGTGAGGAGGAAAAATTGAAAGAGACTTAGTATTTTTGGACTACAGTGGGGCACTGCCACTACATTAGTACAAGTACCAAGACATATATAAGAGAAAGTATGGCACAATGGCTAGATGAACAGCCTTGAAACTTGGTCACTTGGAAGACCCACTTCCAAGTTCTGCCTCTGAAATGCATGTGTTCTCTAACTCTGAGCAAGTTATCTAACCTCTCAGTGCTCTGATTAATTTTCCAAGATTGTAAGTTACAAAGAGGTAAATACCTGCATTGACAGATTTTCCTTATGTAGGATTTCCATATACCAATGAAATTACATTTTCAGTCTTTATCCTTAACAAAATATGCAACAGAGTTAGAAGGAAAATCTTTTTTTCTCAATTTTTCCTTAAAGTACTTCTAGAGCTGGACCCTAGACATATTTGTAATTCAGATGGAATTCCTACATCCAACACCTCGGCAATACAGACTAATAACATTCATGCCCTTCAAAATAAGTATTGCCCATCTGCTTGCTTTGCTCTGTCTATCCATTTGTCATCCATTCCCAATCTTATTTTTAAAATAGAGTTAAGAGAATATAGTAACAAATTCTTCTAGTGGAAAGAAAATCATACAGGGGAATGAGGAGTAAAATTAAGAGTTCTATTTAAAAATTGTTATCAAGTCTGACATAAGCAGAGAAGATGATTGCTTTCCTGACATGATTTAGGATTAGAACAACGGCCTCCTGCCTGCAAAAGATCTCTCGTGATACCAGAAATTCATCCATTAGTGATTTATTCCTTTTAGTTAATCATCCCTCCCCAGAGATCATTGTTTTAAGAGTGATTACCCATTGAAGACTAACATATTTAGTCCTACATTACTAGTGTGAACTCATGCTCATCAAAGCTCTTTTTTTTAAATGAAAAAGGATAAGAACAAATAAGACAAAATGAAAATCTTTAGAACCTGTACTGGTTGGAAATTCTGTACGGGGGAAGAAAGTACAAGGAAGGAAAAATTCAGGGTGGAAAACACTGTCAACTGCTTTAGAATCATAAACCCAGGGAACCTTAGGTTGAAAGAGATCTTAGCATCCCAGTCCAACTCACTTACTATACAGATGAGAGATTAAATCACGATTGAGAAATCTTTGGCCATGAGGCCACATGTGGCCCTCTAGGTCTTCAAGGGCAGCCCTTTGATTGAATCCAAACCTCATGAAAAAAATTCCCTTAATAAAATGATTTGTTCTGTAAAATTTGAACCCTGTCAGAAAACCACGCCCAAGGACCTAGAAGGCCACACATGGTCAGAGGTTTCTTACCCCTGGAAATGATTTCTCCCAAATGAGCTAGTTTGGGAAAGTTAGGATTCTTGACTTCTAGACCTGGCTGTTTTCATTTTACTCAGATCTTGCCCTGAGAAAGTTAATTTGCTTTAAAATTCCAAAGCATGGCTAAATATTAAGCATGCCAAGTAATAGCCTTACAAAATAACTCTGTATCACTAATAATAGTATTTGAAAGTATATAATAAAGTCTTTATGGTGAAATGGATTAAAATGACTAATTCTATTCATAAAGTACTTTGGGCCATGAATAGTATTTTCTCAGACTTTTCTAGCTTTGAAATGAAATTTGAAGCATGCGCATATACCGACATTCCTACAGTCTTGTTAAAACACCAAGATTTAGTTATTTCTCAATTTATTCATTCTCTTATTTATTTATTTTATTTTTTGAGAACCTCAAATGCTGTCACCTTCCTTCTGGTGACTTCAGTTTCTCTCTACTGTCATTTTACTTCGATACCATGCAATGCTTTGATCATCTCTTGAATCAGTCATTTTTCAGTTGTTGATTTCATTAACGCCTCCTTCACACCAGACAAGAGTTTCCAGATGTGGCACCTGTCATTAACAATATGTTCAGCTGATTGTATTCAGTGGATATTAGACAAAAGAAGGTGATGAATAATTGACAAACAGGACTGTTTGCACACTCTAATGTGTAGAAATTTGTTCTTCATAAGTAATTTGTTATTTCATGTGGTTGAATCAGGTTTAACAAATTCTTTTGGCTGATTGCTTTAGTGTATTTCTAGGGCTATCATTTCAGAATGGCAGTGGCTTATTTGACAGTTTGGGTGATAGTGTCTTGACAGGCCCAATTTCCCTGGAGAAATATTTTGAGGAAAACAGTATGAGAAATTCATGCCTTTACACAAAAAGATGAGATTTTCACCAAAATGTTTGTTTCTTATCATAGATGTGGTTGTTATGCTTCATTTTCTCTTAACCCTGAGACATTGAAAATTATGGGGAAAGAGACTTCAGGGTCAAATGACCAACAAGATGGAAAACTAGACATTTTCTTTGACCATTTCAATTTTCCATACCTCTCCAGAACAGGAATTATGCACAAACCATGAAGTGATTTCAGTGGTCTCCATGAACATGAATAATCTAAATGAGACAAAAACCTGATGAACTAACAACAGAGAAGAATCCCTCCCTGACAACCACATTGCTCATTCAGCATCTCCTTTCCTACTGTCCATCATGCTCCTTGCAGGTGGGTGGCACCAGCTGACCCACTTGTGTGCATTAGGAGCCAATTCCATACCCTAACCCTTCCCCTTCCCCAATGACCACAGAAATCCAAATGGCAGAAATTCACTCAGGCTGTTATAGCAGCAATGTGAAAGTGATCTATCCCCCACCCCAGGATTTGACTGGGGAATGGAAGTGGGCAGGACCCATCCATCTGGACCCAGTTCTGTTACCCCCAATATCACTTGGATGCTGGTAAACCATGAAATAGTTAGAACTGGAGACACTTTGACTCGGTCCCCCAAGGGAATTTTCATCAAAAGGTAGAAAATCAGAGAGTAAAAACCATGGGAAGATAAGGAAAGAAGGCTGACATTGTCAAAGATCTTCAGGGGAAGAAAACACAATTAAAGATCTTTATCATAATAAGATAAGCCAATCTAGAATATATTAATGATACCAGGGAATAGGGACTCCAGACTAGGAAGTCAAAGAGGAGATTCCATTAAAAACTTTAGGCAGCTTAGACCTTATCTTAGGATCCCAGTACCCAGATCCTACCAAAAGGTTGCTTAGAATGAGAAGAGGGGGCTCAGACTTATTTGTTGGTCATCACAATGGCAGCTACGCAGAGAAATTATTTGACCTGGCTCCTTTATGCCCTGTAGAATTAAATAAATAAAATGTGGGGTATCCTAAAACCCTCAGTGCAGTTTTAAGCAATGGACTTTGTGTAATGTGCCTTCCCTAATATTCCTAAGTCTCATAGACAAGACTTTAAAGTAGGATAGTGCACCATATTTTTGGAAGTTACGTGGAAAAGGTTACTAAATTCTTGATGTCCTTATAACCCCTAGATTTGTTCTGACTCTCGCAAATGAACTCATTTGATCTTCCTGCCTCTTAGTTGTCAAATATGTCTAATTGAAGCATTTAAATTCTAGATAGATAAGAAAGTTAAGTATCAAAGATATTTCCATATTTGTAGCATCTCTATATGGCATATAGAAAGTACTTTATGAAATGCTAATCAATTTTTTTTCAAATGGATTTGTGATTCCATTGCTGTAAGTGTACTCTTGGTGAAGAAACTACCTTTAACACTTTATATGCTCTTGCCTGTACTGCAACTTGAATTCCTAGTACTTTTCAGAGACCAATATTTGAACCAAGATTTTCATGAAACTGAAAGTGGCTCTTGATATACAGTGCTATGTTGCCTTCCACGTTATTCTTATTTTATTAAAAATGTTGAGGAGCTGTATCTAGTTCTTTAGGAAAAAGTTATTTAGTATATTGTCTCTGGCATGGCATCCAAAGTTTCCAGTGGTCGAGTGAATCTCTCTCTCTCTCTCTCTCTCTCTCTCTCCTTCTCTCACTCTCACTCTCTCCCACCTGATGTGAGGATCATTCTATTTTAATGGATATTTCTATGACACAAATGTAGATGAAGAATGAGAAATTCATCCTCAGCATTTATCTATACTTTAATAAATATATACTAATTTAAGACCCCGTGAGTTAACGAATCTAGAAAATGACCTCAAATTCAGATTTTAAGTGTTCAATATATAACTAACTACTGGTTGTTTAAATATTTAACCTTTGTTACTCAGGCAGCTTCTTAGGAAGGGGAGAGAGGGAGAGGGAAACACATTTATTAAGTGCCTACTACATGCCAGGCACTGTGCTAAGCACTTTATGTTATTTCATTTTATATTCAGCAACCCTAGGAGGTAGTTGGTGACTTGCCCATGGTCATACAGCTAGTATGTATCTGAGACTGAATTTTCCTCAGGTCTTTATGACACTAGGTCCAAATAAACTGGGCCACCTACCTATCTGTGTCCTTATCTTTTAAGTAATAGATGTTAAAATCTGCTAGAAGAGAGATTTTTCATACTGAATGTTCTTTACCTAGCCAAAATTCTAGATCACCTATATATCTGACTATTAGAAGCAGAAATATCAAGAAATGACCTTTTTTGTTTATTAATTTAAGACATTTGGTGAAACCTAACTACATTTTTTTATTTTTTGCTTTTTGGAGGGTGAAGGGCAGGGCAATTGGGGTTAAGTGACTTGCCCAAGGAAAGCTAGTAAGTGTTAAGTGACTGAAGTCAGATTTGAACTCAGGTCCTCCTGACTCCAGGGCTGGTGCTATATTCACTGTGCCACCTAGCTATCCCCTAACTACATTTTATATATTCCAATGGTATATGCTGAGTTGAAGAAATATGTATCGGCAAAGAGAAAGGAGTAATTAAGAATTAATACTGGGAGTAAAGAAGAATAAGTTCCTGTCTTGGCTTTATTATATACTGATTGCACAACAATGATTAAAGCAAGTCACTTAATAGATATGGATTTCAGTTTATTGTTAGGTGAAATGAGGAGTATTAGGTTAAGTAATCTTTAAGGTTCTTTTTGGCTCTGTAATTCTGCTACTTAATATGTGGAGTAATGAGAATATATGGAGCAAGGAGAAGAGCAGTTTATACAGTTCTTTTTTATGAATAGCTGAAAATCTGAGAACATTTTCTTTCATAGAGGCAGACTTTTCCCGTTCATGTGGTCATTTGTTCAGCTCCAAAACCAAAGCCTCTATTGGAAATAAAAAGAATTGCAAGCTGACAGTGTGTGAATTTCCATGAAAAAAATTCATTAGTGGGTATTCAAATTCCTTCAAGAAAATCTTGGAATATGCTGTTTTGCAATTTGATCTCTTAGATTTCAGGTTTAACTTTTGGTATACAGAGGGGAAATGTGGAGAGGGAGAAAGTGAGACAGAGGAAGACAGTAGAGAGAGAGATAGAGAGAAGAGGGAGGGAAAGAAAGAGAGGAGGAGAAAAAGAAAAGAAGGGAGAAGTAGAAGAGGAGGATGAGGATGAGAAGGAAGAAGAGGAGGAAGAATTTCTTTTCATTTTAAACCAAGTCTCATTTGCATGCAGCCATGGAAAATAATGGTTTATTTGTTTTTATGAACTACGATGTAAGAGTCATTAGAGTCAATCTATTAGAGAATCAAGACAAAATAGTTTAACAAGGCCGTTGTTCCACCCCCAATAAAGCACAAGTCTGTCTTTTGCTCTTTAACAAATCAACAAATATAAAGATTAGAGTGTGTGAATGATGAAAACAAAACTAAATGATGGACTGTCATATACAGATCCATATTGATCAATTTTGCCTCCTTTGGGTTACTTCTAAGCTCTTTCATAATTTTATTTTCAAATAATATTGAATATTATTAAACAAGGGAATTTCTCTAGGTGATAATCTCTTATCTTGTTTGGACCTATCCTATGCCTGTATTTGTGTACATATGTATATACATAAGTATGGAAGAAATAGAAGGAGGAGAGAGAGGAGAGAGGGGAAAAGGTAGGGAGTAGAAATGTAGTTTAGTGAATAGAGAGTGATTTTAAAGTCAGGAAAACCTGGAACCAAATCTTGTCTCTGATGCAATGGCCCTGGCTATGTTATATAGCTATTACATGCTTCAACAATTCCCCCAAATTTAACTGTTGTGATAGTTTGCCCTCTGCTCTGGTGGAAGGGATTTTGACACATGATGTTCTTTATGCTGATTTGAGATGTTTATAATATAAACAAATGATTTTTAACAGATGATAAAGACTTCTTTAGTAATTTGATATTCATTCCTTTATCAGCTCTTTGTGTATAGTCAGACCAAGACCTTTTTAGAGAACAGATTAAAATTAGTACAAAACTAAAAAAAAAAAAGCACAACAATGAAAAAAGTTGTGCCATTAAAACAAATTCACCATGACTTACTCAAATAAGTCATTTGTGATGGGAAAAAATGGTATGTGGACAGAAGAAAGGGCTTACTACCAATTACGATAATTTAATATAGAAGTTTAACTGATGTAAGTAAATTGTCATCACAAGAATAGCAAATGTAACTTTAAAAGGTCCTTACTTGCCAAATGGAGAAATATAAAACAGTTCAGATAAACATCAATTTAGAATATAAACTAGTTTGTTAATTCTTACAGTAGAAGATGATAGAAGATTGTATACTATATTTCTACATAAAACAGAGAGGAATAGTTTTTAAAAGAAAGAAAAATAACTTGATTCGACTAAATAATCATTGCGAGTGCATTTAGGGGTGACAATCAAAGGATGATACCAGAAAAAAATACCAGAAAAGATGTTTGAAAATTTTCCTACCAAACTCTTTTGACCATTAAGGGGAATAGAAATATCCATCTTTAGACAAGACATTAATTAGAGCAAATTCCCATAGAGTAGATCCATACTGTAGAGGTGACACTTGTGAAGGCAATGGGAGACCAATTTACAAAGTGTCCAAAGAAGGAAAAATAACAAAGATAGGAAAAAATAGACTCTATTAATGCCCAAAAAGGTGGCCATGGAAACACCTACCAATCAGCTATTTATCTCCTCTCCCATCTATTAGTTTTAAAAGAAGAATTGTCTATACATGATTTGAGGACCTTTATGATGAAGGTATTAAAAGGAAAAGAGCTTTCATTCATTTTTTTCAGTCATTTCTAACTTTCTATGACCCCATTTGGAATTTTATTGGCAAAGATATTGGAGTGATTTGCCTTTTCAAGTTCATTTTCATACATGAGTAAACTGAGACCAACCATATTAAGTAACTTATCCAGGGTCATATAGCTAGTAATATCTGAGGCTGGATTTGAACTCAGGTTTTCTTGACTCCAGACCTGACACTCTATCCACTGCACCACCTAGATGCCCAATATTCTACAGCAGATTACATTTTAACCTAATTACATAATTGATGGGAGGACATTGAGAATGAACAATATTACTAAGCTTATTGAATCTCTTTTTTGATTTTAATAATTTATTATTCTACTAAGAAAAGTATAAAGTGGGATGTTAGTGTGTTATAGAAATCATTTCAGAAATTAGAAAAAGTGTCATGCTGCAGCAGATTTCATTTTTAGCACCTTTGAATACTTGGAAGTATTGAAGAATTAAGACAAAATAACAATACTGGATGTCAACTTAGAGTAAACAAAGTGAAGCGTGCAACCCATGTAACAGTGTGGCCATTTTGGACTTTTTCTCTCTACATTTGAAAGTATAAGATACCTTTAAAACCTTTTAAAATTTTGCTGAACTCACAGTACGTAGATAGACCATGGAATGGAAATGGTTGAAAAAGAAATGCGGAG
>JAQQSW010003841.1:0-14593 GCA_028646575.1 Pseudocheirus occidentalis
ACAATTAGCCTCTCACAATTTGCCCACCATGGAGATGTCCTGTGTAATTACACAGGTACAGCCTGTATTGAATTGCTGCTCCGCCCAGTGGGAGTGGGTGACAGGGGAGGAATTGCAAGAATCCAGTATTTAAAGCTATACAATCAAATACAACTGGGAAATAATACATACAGGGACGGGGGGCAGGGAGCCCCTCCGTGCCCTGCTAGAAAGCTAGAGGGGTGTTGGAGGAGGACATAAAAGGGAACAGATTGTGAGAGGGGCCTTACAGTGGGATCAATGTTCTGGGCTGGGGGGTAGGGGCAAAAAGGGGAGAAAATCTGTAACTCAAAACCTTGTGGAAATGAATGATGTAACCAAGAAAATAAATTAAAATAAAAAAAAAGAAGTTAGCTTATCACAGATTACATATTTTTCTCTTGTTTACCAAAAAGCAGACAATTTGCAGAAACACTGGCAGACATATTATTTGTGGCAAAAAGTACGCAATTTATGGATCATTTGTTGCTGTTCTTGTTCATCAAAGACAGGTATCTGGCAGACACGTTATAGAAAAACAAAATTTGGACCTATTGAGACTAAAGCCCAGCTCAAGTTTGGTGACTGTCTCCTTTACTTTATGGGAATATTTTCATTTGTCCCTCTCAGTCTCTACCTAATTTCTTGATATTGTGTGTGGTGACAGGAAACAAGGAACTTTAGCAGACAGTCCACCTGAGAAACCACATTCCATCCCACACACCTCTCACCTCCATCCTCACTCCCCTTAAGTCTTCTGTAAGCCAAGACTCTCCTATTGCTTCAGCTGACCCTCCTGTGACATGGCCTTGAAGTTCTCCAGCATCCTGGGCACCCTCTTCTGGACTTTTCCAACTTGTCAATGTAAGTATGGAAGTCACTTTCCAAGACTGTTTGATGATGTAGGTCATGGCCATCTCCCCCTTCTTGCTCCTCTCGTTGTAACTTAATGTCATATTAGCTTTGGGGGCCACCATCTTACACATACAATTTATACAATAAGAACTACTTTATAAAGAAAAACAACTTTGAAAGGTTTGAGAACTTTGATCAATGCAATGACCATCCAAAATTTCAAAGGACCAATGAGGAAGCATGTTGTCTTTTTCTGGACAGAGAGGGGATGGATTTATAAGACTTACCTTGGGACACAGCAAATATGGGAATTTGTATATTTGCTATAAAGGTTTTCTTTTTAGTTCAAAAAGGAAGAAGGAAAGGAAGAAGATAGTCCAAAAAAGAAGAAAGAAAAGAGAGTTATGGAAATGTTCTATGTAGGCATAGAAGAGAACAGAAGGAAGTCATAAATGAATATAGATAAGCAGAATAACTTTAAGTTATATGTTGAATTTATTATATTTTGAAAGAAAAGCAAGCTGTACATAATGAAGATTTGCAATTCACATAGAATCCTATTTCTCTCTTCTGTTATATATACAGGAAAGCTCATTTTATTTTATATTTAAGTTCAGAATAAAATAACTAAAACAGTGGTTCTCAACCTTCCTAATGCTGTGACCTTTTAATACTGTTCTTCATGTTGTGGTGACCCCCAGCCATAAAATTATTTTCATTGCTACTTCATAACTGTAATTTTGCTACTGTTATGAATCGTAATCTAAATATCTGATATGCAGGATGTATTTTCATTGAACATAACCCACAGGTTGAGAACTGCTGCTTTAAAACTTAAAAAACCCACAACACATGCCTGCCTGCTTACGTGGAAGCACAGGGCCCTTTTCATTTGTTGTTGAGACCTAGATAAAAGTTAGTGTGGTCTTTTTCTTTTTCCAGCAAGCCAGTCAGGGTTAAATGACTTGCTCAGGGTCACATACCTAGTGTTAAGTATCCGAGAATGAATTTGAACTCAGATCCTCTTGACTCTAGAACTGGTGTTCTATCCACTGTGTACTTAGCAGCCCCCAAAACCAAATTTTTATGTTGGAAACCCTGAGAAGAGGTGTGAGCCAAAGAGATAATTATTCAGAATCACTCAAAGATTGAACAGGGTTCATTCCTCATTTTACAGTTGAGAAGACTGAGGCACACAAGTGATTTGGCCAGAGTCACACAATAAATATCTGCAGCCACATTTGAACTCGGGTCTTCCTGACTGTAGGCCTTGTTCTCTGTCTGCTATGCTGCTAGTCACCTCTAAAAAATGGAGCTGATGCATCTCCTCCAAACTGCCTGTCGCAGCCAGCGCAGAAGTAGTGCGTACCTTGTTTCAGTTCAAGTTTATTTGGAGCCTTGCATCAAGCCTGTTAAGAAACAGAACGTGTGAACCCCACAACTTGTGAACCCTAGATCTCATGAACTCCTGTAACAGGAAGGGGAGGAGCTAATGACCATATATGAGGAGAGGCCCAGGCTAGAGCCAGAAGAACTGAGAAGAGGACTCTTGTGGTGGCAGAGTCAAGGAGAAAATTTGTGGCATCCCAGCACTCCCAGTTTGTCTGCTCTGTGTTGATATTTGTTTGTGATACTTTGTACAGAAGCCCTTGGATCTTACTGGAAGCCCCAAAGAATTTCCACATTCATTGCATTTAAGTGGTTTCTCTCCAGTATAAACTCTCTGATGTCTAATAAGTTACAAATAGTGACTGAAATTTTTTTTTTTCACAGAGGCACAGACTTCTGACCCAGTGATATTAAGGTGCATGTTCAGGGAACACGTGCTAAGGAAGTTCTACTTATTATCTCCCCTTTTAGAGTGTAAGCATCTTTGATGGGTTGATTGTGCTTGTGCTTCAGCCCTAACATTGTGTCTCTGGAAGCCTGCCAATCTCTTAGCAGGCCTCTGTCTTGTGAGAACGTTTTCCCTTGTCTCAGACCTGACTCTGTTATCAGAACAGAGAAGTAACTAGCCTAAGGATTTTTGTCACTGACCCGGCCCAAGGACTCTCCCTTGACCAGATCCCCAAGGTCCTTGCCTCTGGCAACTAAACAGAAAGCTGTCTTTTCTCCCTCAATATCTGGTATCAACAAAGTTATCTCTGCAGACTGCATGTATTTTCCCATCCATAGGTTATAAGCGCCTGCTCCCAAAGACATCTGGACCCCCAATATATCCCTTGAAGTCCCTAGATTACCCAATTAGCATCCCTGGAATTCTTTTCCCTTGTACCATTTCCATGTAAGCCCCAGAACCATCCTCTCAAAGGTAACCTAAGGACCCTTGCCCACTTTTGCTAAAGTCTTAAAATAAACTTTTGCCACTTGACTAAGAGAAGGCTTGAGTGTGTGAATTCGTTCTAGGCAACTCTGCCTTGGCATTCTTGGGGTGCCAGCACCCCCAGACCTTTTCATTTTGAAGGCAGGAACTGCATATGCCTTTGCCTCCCCAACACCTAGCACGATACGTGGCACATCATAGGTACTCAATAAGAGTTGATTGATTGGTGGATGGATCTACAGCATTCTTGTTTATAAGTCTAATAACTGTCAAGAAAGAAAATTAAATTATGTGTTCTTAAGGAAGCAATGCTAGTTCTTGGTGATCAACTCTTTTCTCTTTAGATGTTCCTTTGATAAGATGTCATTAAATTTTTCAGGTAATCAGTCAAAATTGCTATAGTTCTGAGGTCTTATTAACTTTTGTTTTTTTATTATGAACTTATCAAACATAAAAGAAATATAAACATTTCTATTTACAAAGAGCAGCGAATAGGTATGATACAGTGAATGCTTATTATATATAGTTTGGTTTTTTTTTAAAGAAGATAATAAATATAGCATGTTTGCAAGATAATATGGCATAATGAGTAGTGATATCATCTTAGAACCAAGAAGGCCTGGATTCAAGTCTTGCCTCTGATATGACCTCTATGACCCTGGGCAAATCATTCAATGTCTCAGTGGTGCCAGGCAACTCTCTAAGACTATATGTTGCACATGGCTAATATGGAAATATATTTGGCATGACCTCACATGTATAATTGAAATTAAAGTGCTCCCCTTCTCAAAGAGGGGGGGAGGGCAGGAGGGAGGAAGAGAATTTGGAACTCACCATTTTAAAAAGTGATTGTTAAAAATTCTTTTACATATAATTGGGAAATACTTAACAAAATAAAGGAAAAAAAAAGACCATATGTTACAGAGAAGGTAAAAATTTGCATTGATAGAGAGTGGGAACCTTATTCAGTCCCAATGAAATCCCAGGTACAGTCCTAATCCCTGTCCTAACACAATAGCATCAACACCAGCCTCCTAATCCCTTCTGAACTCTCTGCTGTATTCTTTTAGAGTTTCATTGATGCTCTTTTCTTCTTCTTTTTCCTTTCATGACTCCCTCCCTCTTCACTTTCCTCTGGGCAAATCCCTATAAAAGCCCTCCCTCACATCAAACTGCTGGCCTTTAACTTATAGACTCCTCTGCCTTCTCTGTTTGAAGAACCATCATTTTTACCTTCTTGTCTCTCTCCTACTCCCTATTGTCACTGAAAGATCACACTGTGGGTGCCTCCCCAGTCATACCCACCAGTCTTCAGCATTGTGAGAGGCTGTTGACTAGAATTTGTCGAGAGCAGCCGGTGCTCTCATCTCGTCTTCTTGGGTCTGAGCTCCCTCTTAGACACTTTTGTGACATTCTTTCTGATCTAAAGCTTATTCTTCTTGTAAGAGGGAATATGAAAAATGAAAGCTTGGTAGAGAGAGCTTCCTTCTCTCAGGTATCTCTTAACATCAACCCATTCTCCACAATCAGCTTTCATCTTTGATCTCACTCTTTCCCCAAACAGAGCAGAAAAAAGCTCTTTTTTTGCTGTCCTTGGTATTGGTTACCAGATTTATCTCATTAGGATTTTTAGCACTCCTGACAGTAGTTAAATAGCTCTTCTGGGTCCATTCTCCATTACTTGTTCTTGCTTCTGTCTTCTATATGTGCCTTAAACAAACAAATTGGAACAAGGGCAGGAAAACTGAATTTTGACAAACCTATGTGGGCATGAACATGAACAACACAACCCTATATTTTAATAACTGTATTTCCATATAATTGGTTTTCTTTGGGATCCTGGGTATTTTATTTTATGCATTGAAAAGCAAGGGTCTATGATGGAATGTGCTGGAGCTGTGTGAGGATTTACACCAAATGCTACAAATCAGGATTGGGTTAATTGTTTTATTGTGGTTTTTTTTCTAGATTTAATAAAGCAATGGAGAAAATGCTGATGATACAGATTAAACTTAAAAGTATATCATGTATAAGATTTTTTCCCCAGAACGCTGATTGTTTAAACATTTACCAGCACACCAAGGTTAAAAACTCATCCCATGACTCAGTTTTACCAGACTGTCAAAAGGGGTCTATGGTCAAGAATCTCTGGTCTAAAAGAATTCTAAGATGGAGTGATCATTTCTCTCTTAAGTTTTCATTTTTTTTTCATTTTTAACATTATTTTTTTTATGTTGAGGTCCAAATTCTCTCTTTCCCCAATCCATTGAGAAAGCAAACAATATCTTATCAATTATACATATGAAGCCATGCAAAACATTTCCCTGTGCCCCCAAGTTTTCCATCATTCTACTTCAGTAATTCGTTCTTTTATGTTAGTGAAAAGTAAGTCCAAAATGACAGGTTCCCCTCATCCCTTCTTTGTCTTCTGAAGAATGAAATGATCGGTAAGGTGAGATAAGAATGTATTAGCAGTTCTGCTTTTGTGAGAGAAATCCAGTGGGGGCTGGCTAATGTGAGTCCCTCATCAGAACTACAGGTTTGAAGCATCATTGCTTTAGAACTGGAAGAGGCCTCAGAGATCATCTGGTCCAACCCACTAATTTTTCGTATGAGGATATTGAGGACCAGGAAAAGCAAATCTCTGATCCATTGAAAGACACTTTTTAAGTCTCACCATTGATCAGCCACTGAGATAAATTCCGGGTATACAAATATGAGCCATCCCAGAGCTAACTTTCTAAGACAAAGTTTAAATAGGGAGGTATAGAGACCATATGCAAAGTGAATACAAGGGGCTTATGGGAGGGAGAGCACTAGCAGTCCTGGGGGAGTGAGAAAAGGCTTGAGCTGAGATGTGAAGGAAGGCAGGGCTTCTGGGAGGAAGGAGAAAGAAGGGAGAGCATTCTGGGCATGGAGGGAACTAGCTCAAAAGAATGGAGATGGGCAATGGAGAGCTGTATGTATAGAGCAGGAAGAAAGCCAAGATGGCCATATTGTAGAGAATACGGAGGGTTGTGACTTATAAGAAGACTGGAAAGGTTGGAAGAGATCAGTTTGTGAAGAACTCTGTGAAGTTTCTTTGTGAAGAAATGCCAAACAGACAAGTTTATATGTGAGATAGACATACATATATGTGTGTGTGTGTACACATATGGACATACGTATTTATCTATATGCATATTTATATATTTATTTTCTCTTTATGTATGTGTATGCAATATGTTTTATCTGTATGTATATAGATGTGTGTATACACACACATACACGTATATGTATATGTCCACGTCTAAGATAGGTCACCCATATGGGTTGTCTAAATGTGTAGATGCAACTCATGGGTTGCATGGGTATAGCTGGAATAGAACACACTCCTCTCCAAGGGGGACTTAGATTCCCACCCTGAGGGGAGCAAAAGAAGAGCTTTGGGTGCTTCCTTTACTTATCTCCAAGAAGGGTACGGGGCTGGAACTTTATCTGCCCCTCAAAAATCAGTCCTCTAGGGGCAGAAGTCTGGTTCAAAAGGAAACTTTCCTCCCAGGCTATTCTAAAGGGAGACAGTAGAGCCTAGTTTACATGCACCAGCTTAGCTCCTTCCACCAAAGGCCAGTTATACAAAAGGCCACTAGAAATAGCAATTAGTAAGTAAACCCATTTATCCAAACAAATAGCAAATGGAAAATGGATAAGTTATACTACAGACTAGAATGGACTAAGGAATACACAAGACTAAATGAACTCTTTACCTCAGAGAGTTTTAGGAGGCAATCTGGAAATTCAGTCATTCAATAAATAATTATTAATCACCTGCCACAGGTCAGGCATTGTGCTAAGTGCTGAGGATAAAGAAAGGCATAAACCAGTCCCGGAAGTCAAGGAACTCACAGTCTAATTAGGGAGACAATAAGCAAACAACTACTGACAAACAAGATATATATGGAATACATTGGAAATAATCACCAGAAGGAAGGCACTAGAATTAAGAGGGGTTTGGAAAGACTTCCTATAGAAGGTAAGACTTTAAAATTTTTTAATATTTTATTTTCCCCCAATTATATGTAAGAACAATTTTTAACATTCATTTTAAAAAATCTTTTTTGAGTATCAAATTTTCTCTCTCTCTCCTCCTTCCCCTCCCCCCTCACTGAGATGGCAGGCAATTTAATGTAGGTTACATATGTGCAATCATGCAAAATGCATTTCCATGTTAGTCATGTTGTAAAAGAAAACAGATTTTTAAAACTAACAAGAAAAATAAAGAAAATGAAGAAAAAGTATGCTTCAATCTGCTTTCAGAATCCATTAGTTCTTTCTCTGGAGATGGATAACATTTTTTTGTCATAGGTCCTAGAAGGTAAGATTTTGTTGTTTGTCCTTCCTTCTTAAAGAGAACCACAACATCAGGAAAATTGACTTCCAAGTGAATTGGGTTTAAGCAAGGCAGAGCTGTACAAAGCCATCACCCCCAATCTCTCCTCCAGAGTTGTTGGAGTCCAGTGGTAAGACATAGGTCAGGACGACTGGTGATGGCCTCGGATGCAGTGAAAGACTCTGGCCTTTTAAGCTAAGGTCTTTCCCAGGTCTCAGTTTGTCTGAAGCAACATCTGTTCAGTGACTAAAGGCTAAGTAAAAACTGAGAGAAAAGATGACTGAGTTTGACTTCCAAAAAGAACCAATTCAGGAGGAGAAGACTCTCAGAGTTTCTGGCCAGAAGTTAGAAGGAGAGATTTTAACAAGGACTGAAGGAAGCCAGGAGGTAGAGATGAGGCAGGAGAGCATTCTGGGTATGGAAAATGCCTAGAGCTGGGAGATAGACTGTGAAGGGCCAGCTTCCCCCTACTTGTTCACAGCTTCTCTCTTCACCTGTCTTTATTTTTATTTTTGTGTGTTTCATCATAAATTTATTTCTAACAGTCATTTTAAAAAAAATTAGAGTTCCAAACTCTCTCTCCCCCTTCCTCTAGGCCCTCCCCCACCAATTGAGAAGGCAAGCAATATGACATCAATTATACATGTGAAGTCATGCAAAATCTATTTTAATGTTAGTCATGTTGGAAAAAAACCAATAAAAAGCAAGAAATATGAAATGGAAAAGCTTTGCTTCAGTCTGCATTTCTCTCCCTGTAGGTGGACAGCGTTTTCCATTGGGATTGTCTTGGCCCACTGGATTGATCAGAGTTGCCGATTCTATCACAGTTGATCATCATTACAAAGTTGCTGCTACTGTGTACAATGTTCTCCTGGTTCTGCTGACTTCACTTGTCTTTAGAAATACACTTCTCTCTCACAAACTCTGGAACCAACTTCATTCTTTGCCTGGCTATTCTCCATACCATTCAGCCTTCTCTCCATTCATTCAGAATCACGGCCCCTTCAGGCCGCTAGGTGGCGCCATAGTGCATAGAGCACCAGACCTGGAGTCAGGAAGACTCATCTTCCTGAGTTCAAATCTGACCTTAGATATCTACTAGATGTGTGACCCTGGGCCAGTCACTTAACCCTGTTTGCCTCAGTTTCCTCATCTATCAATGAGCTGGAAGAAGAAATGGCAAACCACTTCAGTACGTTTGCCAAAAAAAGCCTTCAAAAGGGGTCATGAAGAATCAGACACAACTACACAACAACAAAAAGATCCCTCCAATCTCAGATCAGGCGCCACTTCTTAAATGAGACCTTCCTTAATTCCCAGAGTTGTTAGTGCTCTCCCCCAAGTAAAAAAATTTTAAATATATAGTTTATTTTCTTTGTATGTGTTTTGTGTGCCCTTCCCTATATACCAGTTCTGTCCCCTTCCCTGTAGAATGTCACTTTCCTTGAGGGCAAGGGCTACTTTACTTTACTTTTCATTTTCAGCCTTCAGAGCTTAATAATGTCAACAGCTAGAAAAAGTTTTGGTTAAAGAGACAAACATATAGTAATATAAAAATTACAGAACTGATTCCTTATTATTCCCTTAAGGCTAGCATTACTTGCGCAAGGAGTGCAGGACTAAAGTCTTGACTGATAAACAGAGGAATCATAAGATTTTTATACATTTTTAGAACCATCCCAATTCAGGATGACCATGTCACAAAACTTTATGACTTCCATTTGTTACCAAATACATGTGAAACAGAGTTCCTTGGTTGTAAATACAAGTTGGCAATGACCAGAGCAGGGTCTATTTACATTTTATGGTCTCAGGATGTCTGTTTTGCTTTCATGTAGGGTAAATCCCAAGATAAGGGGAAATCTCACTCTGGTCTTTGAAGTTGCAGACCCGGAGAAAGATGTTTTTGAATATTAAATCAGACTTTGGCTAAAATATGATATTAAATAATTATTATTTCCCTGCTTTTGGTCAAGAACAAATCTATTAAGATTTAGTTCTAAGACCAAAGAAGGTATGAAAAAAAATCTCTCTGGTTAGCTTTTGCAATATCCTTATCTAGGTGAATTCAGATTTTTCCCAATCATTTTTTGAAATAGGGGGCACTAAGGATAATAGTTAAACAGCTGGATATCCCCAGATATGTAAGTCAATTGCAATACAAGCAAAAGGAATAGGCTACAAGGGGGATCAAGGTAGCACAAAGAGAATACAGAATAATAAGCTAAAGCTGTAGTGGTTCCTGTGCAGGCCTGGTCCGGATTCTTGGGAAAGCTGTCTGCATCTGATGTCGTCTTTTTCAGGGCCCTTAGCTCAAATGTTCACTCAGGAGCAGGG
This sequence comes from Pseudocheirus occidentalis, assembly GCA_028646575.1. Lineage (NCBI taxonomy): Eukaryota > Metazoa > Chordata > Mammalia > Diprotodontia > Pseudocheiridae > Pseudocheirus > Pseudocheirus occidentalis. Next base: position 9,903 of record JAQQSW010003841.1, read on the forward strand.
GCATCCACAAGCTGGAGTAGTCAGGCAGGCCTGACAGGGGCTCCCAGAAACATGATTAGACAGCAGAGGCACACAGAAACGGTTCCATTTCCCAGCCACACAAGGCTAGGCTGACACAGTATCACAAATGGTTCCGTTTTCTAGCCACACAGGGCTAGGCTCAAACATCACAATAAAGTCTTACCCACAGTTTATAAAACTGTATAATTACATTAAGTCAGGTACAGACTAAACTTCTCAGGCGGCTCACAATAGACTAGTCTTGGGATGGGAGATTACATGTCACCAAGATAACTAAGAAAACTTACACATGAACCATATAAATCAACAAAATCATTATTACCAGGGGTTAATTAACATCAATTCCTTATATGCCAGTGACCAACATCCATTGAAACAGCACTTTTTGAATTCTAGGTGCCTCATGTAGTAATTCAAAAAGGGAGTTCTGTTTGTCTGGTTCAGATCTAGAGGTTTCCAGATAATTCTGACTATATAAATTAGTACAATCATTTAAAATAGGTTTCACATTTTTGAAACTTCAGAGGATTTTCAATTTATCTCTTTGTTCTAACCCAAATCCTGTTCTTAGTATAGGAATCCTTTAAATGTGAAGATGTATCTTAGAGGAATCTATCTTCCTCAAAATTTACTATTCCTATTTAATTAGACACCTACCACATTATGTCTCTGTCTTATTACTTGGTCCAATCATTTCCTCCTTTGGAAGCTGCGATCTCTATATTTATTTATTTGGCCATGAATATAACTTCTTGATAAATTTGCTACAAAAGAAAAAGAGGGACAACGTATGAAATCTTAGCAGAAGAAAAACTTCCTTAGCTCTGTTTGATTCCAGGCATGAGTCATCTCTGATGAGCAATCAGGTCGTCACTAGGTGCTGAAAGCAGGGCTTAGGCATAAATAGGTGAGGGGTTTCCGTTTCAGAAAGAAAACGCACAATTGAGAAATATAGTCAGAGAGATCCCACCTGGGCAGTGTCCAAGGTTGTCTTCCATCTTCCTTTTCCCAGGCACAGACACCCACCTTTAGCAGTTTTCAGCCTGTAGCCCATGCCATTCCATTATTGACCTTTATGACAACTATTCCTGTAATCAAGGCTTAAAATAATAGTAACTTTCACAGTCCCCAAAATTCTTAAATAGCAAATTAATATAGACTGGTGTCCTTCAGATAAGGTCATCTAAAATCTGATTGAACTATTAATAATAAAATCAAGTTACAAATCTTTCTGCCTTCCTAAATACTTCCACACACTCTTCTCAACATGTTTAAACCCTTTAAAACTGATACAAAGGTATCCAGACCACTATCTAGGGACAGGAGGGGCTTGGATAAATGCACATTTGTCCCCAAACCTTCTTATCTGCCTTCTATATTTCTAATCAAAATTTTATCTATCTTTCCAAATCTCCCCAACACATTATCCAGATTATTCAGCTTTCCTTTACGTTTTTAACAAAACAAGACAGCTCATAAGTTATTATTCTTTTACTAAGATAACTGTGTACTGAAATTCTAGCTTAACAAAGCAGAGAAGTTGCTGGCTATACTCCACAGACTGAAGGATTTATGTCCTTGCAAGTTTGTTTATTCTTCCCTAATTATACTCAATCTGGAAGAGTGAGATACTTCAAGAATCTAGAATTTTACTTATACATTCAAATACAAATGTTAACTTTTGCTTAGGCCATGCAATAACCACAAACTCAGATTAAAAACAGCAATATCTCTTCTGCTTTACAACTTACTGCATTAATTTAACAATAACTCATCTTGAAATTTACTAAACCTTCAAAAGTATAACATACAAGACCTTTCAAAATCTCTTCTAAAAGTATTTTCTTCCCTTAAAAAGTTTGAATTTATCCTAGTAGTAAGAGGAATAATCACTAAACCTTTATGAAAGAAAAATTAATTGGAAAGTTTTAAATGATATCTTTCTTTTTTTCCCTTAAGCAAAAATAAATCTTTAAAGTTGGAATTCATTAAATTGTTAGTGTCCTTGAGTAACATAAATTCCCAAAGTATTGTTACAAATTAAATTCCTAGGTACTTGCAGAGTTCCTAGATATCACAAAGTTTAGTCTTAAGCAGTTTGTATAACTTTCTGACTAGTTTTAATTCTAGATAAAAAATATTAGATTACCCAGTAAGCTAACACAAAAGAGCTCATATCTTTTACTGACTATTTGCTCTGATCATAGAAAATTTGCTAAAGAAGGAAAAAATCAGGAACACATGACATTAAAATTATGACAGGATAAGACATCCTTGACTGTTTAAATTAAGATAAAGTCACAGTTCTCCAACCACGCAGTATCTGTTCCACCTCATAGCTAGACTTGGGAAATTCAGGAGGGGAACATCCCTTTTCAAAGGAGCATCATAGGTAAACTGAGTCAGAAGCAGTCCCATCCCAAGCTGAGGCTTAGATTGCCCCTTCAGCTTTTCCCAAGTACAGACTTCCCCCCTGTAAAGAGTACAAGGTCACATTTCCTCTGAGTAGCTTGTGGTATTTCTCTCAGATACTGATTTAATGCAGACAACTATATCCAAATTCAAACTCAAAACAAAATTAATTATGGTCCCAAGTGCCTTTTACCTTAAACAGCAAATTTCACTAATCACAGCTTAGAGCCAGTATTTATTCTCATGGAGCTGCAATATACAATAAAAATTTCATATGAAAGGGATTTCATTAGCACCTTTCTTTCCCAAATGTAAATTTAAGCCAATTCTTAGCAATCCCTTCGACTTATTTCACATAGACTTGCAACTTCTCAGCAAGCCAGATTCAAGGTTTAGGAACTACATATCAAAAACAAGTTCCTTTCCTGTGGCTGATAACCTAGCCTTTACAGATAGTAAAACCATATCCCTAATTTTTTTTTCAGGGTTTTTCATTTGCTCTATAAGAATTATATAAAACACATTTCCAATTAGCTTTGCACAGAGAATCATTCATTTCATCATTAATAATATGGAAACTAATTTTAAATCACTACATATTTCCCTGGTGACCAAATTTTAAATGAACAATTATCAGTCATAGTAACTATAAGCAGTATTATTATCAAATTTTATAACATAAAAAAACCAATTCACATGTAACACAATCCAGATTAAAAATTGCTATAACACCATTCCTACTTCAGAAATGTATATTTTTTTTTCAAATTTTACTAGCTAGGCAGACTTTTAGAAACACAGTACAAATTTAGAAATATGGCAACAAAATAACAATGAATTTCTTTTTTAATTAATTAATTAATTTTCTTGTTTACATCACTCATTTCCATGAGATTTTGAGTTTTCTTCCCATCTTTCCCCTATCCACCACCTCAAAACAGCCACTCCACTGTATAGTCCTTCTCCCAATTTGCTTTCTCTTATCTCCTCCCCCATCGCCCCTCTGACTTTCTGGAAGGGCACGATGGGTCTCCCTACCCCACCACCTGTATATCTTAATTCCCAGTTGTATGTAGTTAATAATAATTATATATATGCATATACATATATATTTTTAACATTTGATTATAGAAACTTTAAATTCTAGATTCCTTCCCTTCTTCCCTCATCACCCACCCCCACTGGAAAGACAAGCAATTCAATACAGGCTGTACATTTGTAGTTACACAGAACATCTCCACAATGGACATATTGTGAGAGGCTGATTGTATGTCCCTCCTTCCTATCCCACACCCTGCCCTTGTTCTTTTCTCTTCCCGGTCTCTGTCCCTGTCCCTTTACAGAAGTGTGAACTTCCCGAAATCCTTTCCCCCACCCTCCCCTCCTCTCCATCATCCTACCTCTTATCCCCATCCTCCCTGCTCTCCTGTGTGGCAAGATACCCAGTTTAGAGTTTATGTCATTCCTTCCCTAAGCCAAATTCAATGAGAGCAACACAAGGTTGACCCTTTCCCTTTTGCCTTCCTGTTCTTCCCCTCCATTGTAACAATTATCCCTAGCCTCTTCCATATGAGATGATTAAGGCAATTCTGTCTCTCCCTGTCTCCTCTCATTCTAATCCTCTCCCACCTCAGAATTTCACCTTTTAAAGTATCGTCCCTTCCTATTCAATTGATCCTGTGCCCACTATGTACACATATATACACATGCTCAGATATGTGTTCATACACATATATAAACCCTCCTATATAGACATATGTATATATACATTTGTATTCCCTTCACCTATCCTCATACTGAGAAAAGTTTCAAAAGTTACAATTATTGTTTTTCCATGTAGGCATGTAAATAGTTCAACTTCGATAAATTCCTTATGATTTCTTTTCCATGTTTATCTTCTCATGCTTCTTGTATTTGAGAGTCAGATTTTCTTTTCAATTCTGTTTTTTTCAGCAAGAATGCTTGAAAGTCCTCTACCTCATTGAATGACCATATTTTCCCCTGGAAGATTATACTCAATTTTGCTGGGTAGGTGATTCTTAGTTTTAATCCTAGCTCCCTTGATCTCTGGAATATCATATTCCAAGTCCTTTGATCCCTCAATGTAGAAGCTGCCAGATCCTGGGTTATCCTAATTGTGCTTCCACAGTATTCAAATTGCTTCCTCTTGGCAGCATGTAATATTTTCTCCTTGATCTCGGAATTCCAGAACCTGGCTATAACATTCCTAGGAGTTTTCTTTTGGGGATCTTTTTCAA